>SNQJ01S0022679.1:89960-127433 GCA_010110895.2 Picea sitchensis | reverse complement strand
CGACCAGTCTACTTTTAATGATGGTGGGGTCCAGAATGGAGTGGTTTTCTGGTGGGCCCTCTTCTCTATGTGGCAGGAATCCATTTCTCCAGACTCCCACCACTTACCACTTACCATTTTCTGACATACCCCCTATCACCCCATGACATCATTTTTCCACTTTTTTCCACTAAAGATCACATCTCATAACTCTGTCAGTCCATTCCCCCTGTTCGCACGTTACAAGTCCCTTAATCATGGTCAATTCCCAATCAACACCCTCCACATCACCCTGACATACTTGTTATTCGTTGTTACTTTCCATATCATGCTCTAAAAGACCCGTTGGCCATTTATTATAGGCTAACTTATCCGTTATCCTGCTAATCTGTCTCCCGCGCCCAATGAGTATCTGTTTTCTCAAAACTACATTTTTTTCCTTCATTTCTCCCACTTCTTACTTTGTCCATCGCACCAGAGAATTTTTCCCTGTCTCCTTTCCGTTTCAGTCAGCCGTCCAAGACCACAGTCATCCCCACTAACGTTTTGTTTAACTTGCAGGTATTTTCACAGTGATGGCCACAAAATCCATGAAATCAGAAGCCGAGGAAAATCCTTTCCTCTCGCCTCCTGTTGACCTCGATAGGATCCATTTGGCCGACAAAGATCATTTAATCGCAGACACCAGGTGAAAATTTGACTTCGCAGATTTGCAGTCATGGCTCAAAGATATTTTCTTAGATCAAAGCGATGAAATTAGGCTCTGGGAATCCAAACTTCCTCTGTATCTTTTCCCCCAGGTTCACCATTTTCCTGAATTTTCCCTCAAATGCCAGGCTCATTACATCCCTGACCAGAGAGTCATAGTATCTTCATCAGGAGAAACTCTTTTCTTCATCACACCTAAGGCCATTGATCAGATGATGCAGATACCCAGAACTGAATCTGCCTCCCCTTTCAATCTCGAAGTCATCACGGAGTTGTACCAAAAACTATCATTCCCTCAGAGAGCCCAGTTTTTCGAGCTTTTCCTGCCTCAGGCTACTCAGCTCCCCAAGACAAATCCCCCATACCCTTCCTCCCTATTCTCAAAGAAGGGAAACCAAGTCATTTCGTCACTTTGTGCTCTGCTTGGTTATTTTTCCGACCAATGGGTGGATGAACCCATATTGGGTTTGCTATCCATCTTCTCCACAGAAGAAAGACCCACCACTCAATTTGACTACAACACTTTCCTCGCGGGCAGTATTCACGATCAGTTCTCAAATTTCTCCTCAGAAGGCATGTTCCGGTATTCCTCAATACTGGCCTACATGTTCACTTTCTTTCAAGCGGACAGGTTCTCCTTTTCAATGCAGAAAATGGACAAGGACGGGAGACCACAAGCGGTAACAACTTGGACTTCACTACTCAGACAAAATTCGAAAGAGTTCAGTTTCAAATAGTTTATCGAGCAGTTCTACCATCCAGTGGTGAGCATGCTTAGTGGAATACCTGAACCAAGAATAAATGAGGAGATTCAGAGGACTTTATGCCTCTCAGACCTTGCAAAAACTGGAGACTGGTATCTTTACCAAAACTACACCAAGATCAGAGTATATGGATGCGAGTTAGCTCCATACAAATTGCCCAAGTATCTAACCGTGAGGTTATTTTCCCTGGAGTACATAAGGAAAATGATTAACTCAGATGACATACATTTTGTGTCTTTGAAAAGGAAACAACAACTTAGAATTAAAGGGAAAATAGGGTCTTTCATCTATAATAGTCGAGGCGCTCGGGAGGAAGTAGACAGATTTTTGAAAGAAATGAAGTTTCAGGTTAGTTTCATATGGCACTATGATCCATGCGGGATAATTTCTGAGATGATGGTTAAAAGTAAAAATGTTCCATATGTTCATACACCCAAGCCTGAGATAGAAAAGTTCACGAATCAAATGAAATGGGAGTTGAACACTCTGGTTGAGATAGAATAGCAGGAACCTTCGATCATCATCTCACAGACTACTACACCATAGGTTCCCAAGGAGAAAAGACCCAGGAAGGATACTTCACCTTCCATCACCGAAGTCTCGGCTGAAGATTTCCAATTACACACCAAAAGGCCAAAAACTAGTCATACACCTGACATGGCTGGTGAAAAGGAAATCCAATCCACTACAACTATGAAAGGTGATCGGTCACTTCTTAGCACAAGCAAGAAGCAGATCATGTCTACAGTTTTGCCTAAGAATCCCACAAATACTCCACTAGTCGACCAACCAAGTAAAGTAGGACCAAAGTTGAGTGTTTTTTAGAAGTATGATCTGATAAAAAAAAAAAACAGACACTGACCAACAGTACTTATGCTCAATTTTGGAAACAGACATCAGCATACAACACGAGATTTAGTATATTTTCATCGTCAAGCCAACTTTTGCCAAGTATACAGAGATGGATGAAATATACCAAAGACTACTCAAAGTCATCATTCCCAGTTACCTTCGATGGGAAGAGCTATGCAATCTGATCGAGTAAGAGCTGAGGTGTTCAAGCCCAGTCAACAATCCAATCGAACGAAGTTGTGCAGAGGACTCACCAACGATTTTCCCCAAAAATCAACATGAAGATTTCAACACATCATCAAACAGTTCCTGAATTTTTGTATCTTGTTGAGTTAGTTAGCTAAATTTAGAACTGCCACGTCCTAATCTTTAATGATAGGATCGTATGTAATTTTTTATTATAAATACTTCAAACTTTGAAGTAACAAAGGTTGATCTTTACGCCCTATAAGCCAGAAAGACTATAATTTTTATCAAGAGATCTTACAGTAATACAAAGGGACGTTTCATAGGATTCTCGCGTGTTATTCATTGGTGATGTTTTATTTTCTATGTTAAATGTTTTTCTCCCTCAATTGTCATATTGTTTTCTAATCTAATCTTTTAAAAGTAGCGCATGTTGCATGATTTATCTTTGTATACCCTGTTTCCGGCTTTGAAAGATCTTAATGTTTATCTTTCTGATATTACAGTGAAAAAATTCTTAAATGCTTCTTTACTTTAATTGATATTCTCATATTTTCTGCTATTCATCACTTTACTACTAAAGAATCCAACGAATGCATTATCTTGCCATGTGAAAAGAATCTTTTAATTTATGTTTAGATCTCTATCTTTATAATACAGACCCCATAGCCCAATAGAGGCGTAAAAACCTTTTCAGCCAACTTAACAAAAACAAAAACAAACCATTCAATCTGATTTTATTTAACTAGCCTAATATCTCAAAGTTAAAACATATCTAAATCATATAGAGAGATCCCTCTCTGAAGCTGGTAGGGCTAGATTCCAGTTTCGAAGTGGTTGGATAAAGTTACCTCTTGTAAATTTCTTCTACTCTGACAACCTCTGGGAATTTACAGAGTGTTAACACTACATCTTGACTAACAAAGTCCTCCCACACTTAGGAAGGTTATGTAACTAGTTTGGTTGAATGGTTCCAACCCCTCCAACAATAGGTTCATGACAATCTTCAACAAGCTAAGAAGGACAACTTATTTAGCAAGGAAAACAACTCACCAACGTTGAGATTCAGAAAAAAGATTCCCTGGGAACTTGACACAATGGAGATAGTTTCTTCCTAAGGGGGAGTAATGATCCATGTAGATATCGGTGTCCACCCACCTATTCCACTGTCTCGAAGTAAAACCTTCCACTTTGGCAGTTTTTCTACGATTTTTCAGGTCCCAAAATTATGGGGTCATTTTGAGGCCTTAAACGACGTTTTATTTACATTTATGTGCACAAGATTTTGTTAGTATTAGTTTTAATGTGTTCTTCTCGGCTATACCTTTCCAACAAGCTATCGCAGGCCCCAAGAAAATATCATATGCAAAAGTTACACCCTTGGGAAGTTGACCTATCAACTACCACCATCGGGGCCCACAAACCTTTTGGCACTTCATATCCCGGGGTTAGGGTTTTGGATGTTTAGGGTTTTATCTTTATGTTTAAAATTCCTTTGGAGCCTCATTGTAAAAATATCTTCTTGTGAATGAGCACAACCCTCACATCTCTTCTCAAATATAAGCCGCCACTATTTTAGTGAGTTCATTCACTCTCTATTTTTACACTTTCTATACATTTATTTCATTAATAGAAATTGTGTATTACTGTATCTTTGTGTTTCTTTCAATATTTTTGTGTATGTCATTGTTATATATTTGCCTTCATTTCTTTCCCAAAATAATCCAGATCATAAAAAAGAATAAGGCACTTGGCACATGTGCCCTGATTTTCATTCTCTCAAAAAAACACCATCAAGGATAAATTTTCCATTCCAGTCATTAATGACCTTTTGGATGAACTTATTGGTGCTCATTTTTTACCAATCTTGATCTTTTTTTTGTCTATATCAGAATTCGTATGAAGGAGGCTAATATTCCCCAATACTTCCTTTTGTACTCACGAAGACCAAAATGATTTCTTGGTCATTCCCTTCCACCTGTGTAATGCATAAACAACCTTCCAAATTATCATGATCACATCTTTCAACTCTCTTTACAACATTTTTCCTTTCCTTTTTTTTATGATGACCCATAAAAATTATTTTTTCCTTGGTTGATAGAATTTCCAAATATGCTCATTTTTTCCCTCCAACACCCCTTTAAAGATTCCATAGTGGCTCAAATTTTCATGGAAAATGTCTTCAAATTACATGGTATGCCACAATCTATTGTTTCAAACCATGATCTTACTTTCACTAGTAACTTCTAGAAATAATTATTTAGGATCTAGGGAACCCAATTGCATCTTATCACCACCTATCATCCCCACACTAATGGTCCAATAGAAGTTGTCAACAAGTTCTTGGAAGCCTATTTGAGGTGCTTCGCGCCCGAACGATTCTCTCAATGGATTCAGTGGTTACCACTTACTAAATGCACACTAGTTGGTGGTACAATACAACTTATCATGGTGGTGCTTGCATGAATATATTTAAGGAATTCTATGGTCAAAATCCCCCATCAATATTATCTTACCTACTAGGTATTTCCATGGTACATGAGTTTGAAAAAACCTTTCAATTTGAGGTTGATATTTTATGCACTCTTAAAGATAATTTGTTCATGGCTTAGAATCAAGTGAAGCAATATGATGATCAACATTGCTCTAAATGCCATTTTTCCGAAGGGGATCAAGTGTTTCTTCATCTACAACCATATAATAAAACTTCCCTCAAAGAATACCGCCACAAAAAGATTTCTCCAAATTTTTGTGGCCCATATGCATTCATCAAGTGCATTGGGATAATGAATTACAAGTTAGTACTTCCAAGCCACTCTAAGATCCATCCATTTTTTCATGAATCACACTTAAACAAAGTGATTGGATTCAAGTGCCAAGTTCAAACAAGTTTTCTTGAATCAGATGAAGAATGTTACATTTGGTTGTAGCTAGAAGCCAACCTTGACCAACTCGAGCATCATCTCCACCAGTGCACACTTCAAGAATTTTTAATATAGTGGAAGTATACACAACTCTAGGATGTCACATGGGGTCCAACCACCATTCCGTTGAAATTTCCACATCTCAAGACTTGACAACAAGGGAATTATTTAAGAGGGATGGCATGTTAGGTTTATAACCTCCCTAACCCCTAAAGTAGATAGAATACTATGTATTTTGATGTAATGAAGGCCATTATTAGAAAACAAGGCCTATGTAGTAGTGTGGACACAACTATTGTAAGAAGTCTTACTAGAAGGTTCCTCCTACTAGAAGGTTTCTTCTCTATCTACACATTCATACAAGATAAAAGTAATATATATATATATATATATATATATAGAGAGAGAGAGAGAGAGAGAGAGAGAGAGAGAGAGAGAGAGCAATGTAAAATATGTCTTGTGGAATCATTTGTAATCTAATCTCTACTCTATTAGAGGTTTCCTAGTGAGCAATGATTCCATATTAATAAAGGTATCTTATTTTGGCTCATATTGTCATTTTGTTTGTTGTTATGTTTCTCTTTGCAATATAACTAGATAATATTTTTGCTCTTGCTTTGAATATTTATATTTAGTAACTTACATTGAATGGAAATATGGAAGGTGCACTACTACTAAAGAATAAGAAATTTGAAAACTATTAGTCATAATTGCTTCATGAATTCCCTCCATGTTGTGTTGTTTACAAATGGTAGAGAAGATTCATAAAATAGAAGGTGAAAGCAATTTTCATTTCATAAATGACAACTATCCATGCACCAACCATGAAAATCATCCTCTAAATCATACCATCCACACCTTTGTTAGTTATACTCTTCATTAATGCAAGGATATGTAGTACCAATAATTGTTGGAAGATTGGTTGTTGTCATTGATGTCAACCCTAGTCATTGGTTTTGGACCCCAAGATTGATGAAGGTATTTGGACATGAAGGATAGTGCACATGCACATACAACAACCATGGATGGATAGTATGCATCATGTTGTTTCTGGTGGTAGGTTGCATGTCATGTGGATCCTCATGGTTGAGGAGAAATGAATTTTTGAAGATGACAAAGTGAATTGAAGAAGGAAGTACATGTCAGCCCTGAAGATAATTAAAGAAAAGAATTACAAAATAAGAAAGTGTCAGGTCGACCGTAATGTTAAAAGGAATTGACATAAAGGGTATAAATACATACCATTGTACATTAATTTTACATACACAACTTTGTTAATGAACAAGGAGATATAAGTCAAATTTCAAAAGAAATATGAAGTAAAGAAGGCCGAATTTCAAGGGAGGATGAAATCTCTTGGTGATGTGTTCTAAGTATCAACAATTGGTATCAGAGCAGGTTTCCTTCAAAACAGTTTAACCAATGGAAGGAAGATCCTAAGCAAAAATGGAAGATAGCATTCCAAATGGGATTCCACCATTTGATGGAAGCAATTTTGAATATTGAAGTAATAGAATGGAAAATTACTTGAAATCTCTTGGGGAAGATGTTTGGTTCTTAGTTGCTTCAGGATACAATGCTTTGAAGAAACGAAAGACTGCAACTCAGAAGGAAGCAAGAAGGAACAACAAATTGGCAATAGATACCATCCTGGATGGATTGACAGATTCAGTGAAATCCAAGGTGGGATCATGTGCATCAGAAAAATAGCTTTGGGACAAGCTACAAGACCTTTATGCAAGGTAAAAGACAGAAGAAGAAGAAGAAGAAGTTGAAGCAAATTAAAACATCTCATATTTCAAAGAAGAAAATAGAGGTGATTTTTTTTTCTTTAATTGTGAAGGAATAGGACATGTTGAATTTGAATTTCCTTATCCAAGGATTGAAAGAGATGATATTGAAGAAGAAAAGTCCAATGATGAAGAAGAAAATCATGAAGTATAAATGATTCAACAAGCAGATGAGAATCTTAAAAAATTGAAGCATGTTGAGATTGAAAATAGCAAGCTCAAAAACACACATAGAAAACTAAGAAGTGAATTGGGTAGTTGTGGAAAGATAGTTGTAAGCTTGAAGAAACAATTAGAAGACTTTGAGAAACTAAGAGAAGAAACCATTTCCTTGAAAACTCTACTCGAAGAAGCAAGAAGAATAGGAGAAGCAAGGAATGTCCAAATGATGAAGAAAGAAGAAGATTGTGAGAAACCTGAACAAGAAGTTGTCTCATTGAGGAAGAGCTTAAGAAACTCTCAAGTGCCAAAATACTTAACACATCTTGGATGCATGGGTGAAATTTCATACAAAGAAGGTGCAAATACCAACAAGAAGGTTGAAGAAATATCTGCAAAGACAGTTGATGAGAAGTGGACCAGGATACCAAAAAGAAGGAATGATTACAAAAGAGATGAATATCCAAGAAGACCTCCTACCTTCAGGAATCAAAGAAGCTTAAATCAATATGAAGGAAAATACAGAAGAGTATATCATGAACATAGATGGACTACATCACAAATAAGGTCACTTACTCCCATGTATCAAAATTTCTTTCTTGGTCATTGTTATACTTGTAAAAATTTTGGACATAACGCAATTAATTGCAGAATCGATGAAAGGAACAACTATGAAAGAAACATGAATGGTATAAATAGAAGATATGGAAATAATCATGGATTTGTCAAAAGAAGTTATAATTCATTTTCCCCATTGATGGATAAAAATATTGTATGCTACAAATGTAATTATCTTGGTCACAAAGCACAAGATTGCAGATATATGAATGAAGATGCTCCTATGCCAAATGTCCCTATGCCAACCGTAGTATGGAGAAGGAAAGAGATTCCAAACAATGAAGATTGTCGAATAGGATTGACCACTGAAGAATGAAAAGAAGAAGATGAATGGTACATAGATAGTGGATGTTCTTCACACATGGCTGAGGATCAAGAAAAATTCATCAGATTGAAGAGAAAGGATGACAATGTTGCATTTGGAGATGACTCATCTGCCAAAATACTTGGAGAAGGTGTAGTAGAGCTTCGAAGAAAAAATGTAAAAGCAAAGAATGCCCTATTTCTTGAATACTTAAAGCATAATCTACTTAGTGTTAGTAAAATGTGTGATCAAGGATATACTCTCACGTTTGACTCACAAAGATGAAAAATCAAAGAAGAAGGTTCGGAAAGATTGGTTGCAACTGCAACAAGAAGACCAAGTAACATATATGTCTTAAAACCACGAAAAATATCCAAGGAAGAAAGAGACCATAAAAATGAAGTGTTATTAAGTGCTATATGTTCAGGGGGAGCATCCCCAAAGAAGAGAGTTACCTTTTGCCATTAAACTCAGGGGGAGAAACCCCACCCTTTTCCATTGATGTCAAAGGGGGAGATAAATTGGTATCATGATGATAGGGGGAGCATGAGTGTTTCCATCAATGACAAATGGGGATATTGTTGTAAGATTGGTTCTTGTCATTGATGTCAACCCTAGTCATTGGTTTTGGACCCCAATACTAATGAATGTATTTTGACATGAAGGACAGTGCACATGCAAATAAAACACCCATGGATGGATATTATACATCATGTTGTTTCCGGTGGTAGGTGGCACGTCACGTGGATCCTCATGGTTGAGGAGAAATGAATTTTTGAAGATGACAAAGTGAATTGAATAAGGAAGTACAGGTCGGCCCTGGAGATAATTAAAGAAAATAATTACAAAATAAGAAAGTGTCAGGTCGGCCCTAATGTTAAAAGGAAGTGACACAAAGGGTATACATACATATCATTATACATTCATTTTACATACACAAGTTTTTTAATGAAGAAGGATATATAAGTCGAATTTCAGAGAAAATCTAAAGTAAAGAAGGCCAAATTTCAAGGGAGGATGAAGTCTCTTGGTGATGTGTTCTAGGTATCAACAATAATATGGGTATACTCAAATTTATTGTGTACCTTTTTCATATCTTGATATCCCTTATATAGATCCCATATATATTTTGTTCACAAACATTTATTCCTTCAATGGCATATTCCACCACATTTCCATTGTTCACTTCCATTAGGGTTTGAGAGAGAAAATTTGCAAGGGTTCTAGTGCACTTAATATTGTTGAAAAGAATATTATATAATTTGTCAAATCAAAGCCCCCAAAATCATCTTTCCAATGGTTTTTGTTCGGTGGAAATGTCAACAACCTATCAAAAGATATATTCTATATAGTCCATGCACCCATGATGGAAAACCCTAAAATAGATTATTTTAAATTCGTAATATCTTCACTTCCCAAAATTTGATTTGGATGATATATTTTTAATTGGGTAATTTTGTGAGAGGAAATGATATAGAAAACTCATTTCTTCAAATTCTTCTCATAAATATAAAATAATTTATCTAAGTGTATCAATTGTCTTTTTCCTTTTGAAAACCTACAAAATAGAAAAATAAATTCTTCACCACTTATAATAGACCTTGATAAATACATGTAATGATCCAAATTCTTAAAATGTCATAAAATAATATAAGTACACACCATGTACAAAATATGACTATGAATCACAACTCCAATATGGATAAGTTACACAATAACTCCTTAAAGAATAGGGGAACCACCTCCAAATAACTGAATACCTTTCATACTTCACAATTCACATCCCCAATAATGAATACATAATCTCTTATATATAGCTATTCACACTTGCACATGAGGCCCCTTTACTACTAGGCTGACCTTATTAGATATATACTTACACATTACATGTTCATTTAGACCCATATATTCCCCCCCCCTTGGGGTCATATCATATAGATTTATCCATATATATTCCCCCCTTGGGTCGTAACATAGTACCCTCATTCAAAAAGCTTTGTCCTCAAAGCTTTACAATTAAAGGCTTCACATGTGATGAAACCAAGTAATATGATTTTCTTATATTCCTATTTTCTTCATTCCATTGTTGATGATCTATCCATCCAAAATCAATTATTTTCAGTCTTAATCCTTGGTGTCTAGTTGTTGCATAATTTTTCTTTCCTTTGATTCCATGTATTTTCGTTGTAGCTTCTCCAATTTGTAGTGGTTGTTGGTCTTTGATAATATCTTCTAGATTAATGTTTTTTTGATGCCATATTCCATTAATATTGATGATCATTCCATCTTCTTCCTTGATAATGTTGATATTGATCTTCTTTTCTTCCTTGAAATATTTCCTAATAATGAGGGTGTTGATATGGTTTGACATTTGATGCTTTTTCTTCATTCTACACATCTTCATCCTGATACCAATTGCAATGATTTATGCCCATATATTCCCCCCCCCTTGGAGTTATATCATACATATTTATCCATATATATGCCCCCCTTCGGTCATTACAATATAAGATAAGATAAACCCTTATCTTGAGAAATATACCTTTAAATTTTAGAAATATCAAATGCATTATCACCATAAATGACACAATAATATGGAGAAGAACCCTTAAGATAGGGTAACACCTTCAAATACTCCTTATGGAAGGAATCACTTTACAAGCCTTGATTTCTACAAAAAAATACATCCAAAATATATCAATACAATGGTATTCATCTGTAATTATACTTTCTCATGAGTATCCTAGAGGCCCATGTCGATGATCCTTTATTTTTATATTATTTCCTTTAACAACCTAGTCAACCTACTAAGTGGAAATATTCTATTATTATGGCCGCATTACATTCATTATCCCCTTGAGTAACTCCATAGGTACCCAATATATCCTCCCTAGGTACAATACACCATTTGTGCTAGATAACAATATGCATAATAACCATGAAAATTGAGGCAAGGAGTAAAGGCGGTGTTATGTGTATCTCTTCAAGGGAAGAAAATAAAATTAAAATACATTGCATCCTTATTATCAATCTTTAGTTCCTAAATAAATGGAAACCAAACCTATAAAAACTTATTGTGGTGTCATATCTCATAAGAATAGCAGACACTATGATCAACTATTGAAATAGGGAGAGATCAAAGGGGGCTACGTTTTTTAATAGAATTCCAAAAACAATGTCTTTATGCATGTGGCATAAATATTGCAAGTCTATATCAATTTGTAAGACTCTCCTTAGGCAATATATGTTATCGAGTTTTTCACTCTTTAAGTTTTCAACCAACAAAAACTATCATGTTTTGCACGTGTTTGCAAGTGTAAAGTGACTCAAGTGAAAGTAATGTTTTTCCATTTATGTTTAATGTGGAAATGGTATGTTTGAAACACTTCTGTAGTAAAAGAACATTTTCCATATAACAAGTTTATTTATTTATTTTATTATTATTATGGTTATGATTTTTTCTCATATGCCAAAACATAAATAGTGTTTTAAACATGCTTCCATGATTATAAAAATATTTGAACTTCTTATGAGTGTTTTCCCACTAAAATGAACCTTTTTGTCAATTAATCCTTTAACCACATAAAATATACTCTCTTCAATTCTTGTTTATGGGTAGAAACATAAGGTATTAAACCCTAAATCTCTTTTTCTAGAACATATATTATGGTTTAAGATAGTTTTATACATTTAAATTAGATAAAAATAAAAGGCTACAACAAAAGTTTTTGAACATAGAGCATTGCAAAGATAACGTAGAAGAAGGAGGCAACATGTTGCGAGGATTTACTCATGTCCATTGGATGGGGAAGGATGGGAATTAAACATCTCAAATGGAAGAAACAATTCTAGGTTGCTTTAGTTGTGACTCAAAACATTTTTTTTTTGTAGAATAATGGTTGTTCAATAGCATGAAAGTAGTTTCATATTGTTTTTGAGTAGATAAAGAAATGAACTACTTTTACAAATGGAATTCAACAATTAGTAAGTGTGGCTCATGGAGAATAACACCGGATAGATAGTTTATTGGCTAAGAACTCAAAGAAAATACATATTAGGGGAAATTTGAAGTCTTTCTAAAGTAAATCAATCTTGGAGTTTTAGTTTGATGAAGTTCATATACATTACAATACATTGTGATTGTATTTCATACTCATCAAATTACTCCAAAGCACACTCCATACTCCTAACACACTAAAAACTTGAAATTAGATTAAAAAAACATCAAAATAAAAACATATGAAATATTTTTTTTAGGGATCAAGTATAATTAGACAACCTACTCATCACAGGGCCCTTAGAGAGAACAAATCTTTCCACTTTTATTAGACACTAGAACACCACTACAATGGCTAATCCAATCCTTTGTCTTTGCATTTTTATACCATTTAGATCCTTTCTCTACACACCTAATTTTTATGATGGGTTAATAGCTGAGTACATAATAACAATGTGTCTAACAGACTGGGTAGCCATTCGACTGTTAAATGGACATTATGAGAGGATGGACATGGTAGGGTCATTAAGTTGAGAGAAAGTTTCATGCCAAGAAAAGAAAAGATATACAGGTATTCAATGATAGGATTACAAACCATCATGTATAAACAAAATATACCCATTAAAGGTCACAAAATGGATAATTATTTCCTCTAATTCTAGTACATTGTTCGGTGGACCAAGTCCATTATTTTATTCATGTAGCACCACTTTAGTTATCCTTGTACATTGGTGTTTATATACCACATCATTCTACTACAAAATCGAAGGAGTTGATTCTAGATATTATTGTTACAACATATGTTTGTCATTTTTTGGTAGAGGTGTGTTAGAGTGGACAATCAATGAGAAGTTTATGACATCAAAAATTAGGGTGAAATGGAGTTTGTAAGGCCAATAAAGAGTATGTCCACAATCAAAGGAATCCATACATCTTCTATTGATTTATTTATTTAATCAAAGGGGCATGGATATATATGAAATGCATATATAGATAAATAGATAGATAGATAGATAGATACACATGCAAATTGTCTGCAACTATTATTAATATATTTAGACAATAAATGTATACATTTTGTGTATACGGATATATTGCATATATTTTTATGCATGATTATCCATGTTTTCTTTTTTTGGGGAGATGACATGAGATTATGGAGTTCATTCCACTTAGTATTTTGGGTAAGGCATGACATTACCTAGGGAACTTCTCCATGTTATCAAATTTTGTTTTTGTAATGGATTATATTATTGGAAATAATTCATCACATTTTGTAATGGGTGGCATTAATCAATGGCATTGTTAAAACGTTCTACATTTTGACATTTTTCAAGGGAATCCAGTGATATAAATATGGGTGAAATCACCCATTTATGTTGTCTAAATTGCATCTTTAAATGCATCAATGGCTTCAATGTCTTGAAAAAACCACGAGGTTCCTAGATTTTACATTGTCAACAACTTAAAATACAGTTCTAACAATTTATGACTGGATTTAAGACAAAATCAACGAAAAAGTATGCCCGGAAAATAACCTAAATTTATTACGTTTAGACTACACATTAATCAAGGATTTTTTTAAAGATATATATGTAGAGTAATGGTCCATGTGAATTAATAAAAAAAATCAACGACACAAATCTCATCATAGATTATCAAGGAAATAAATCACTTTGACTTATTTAACTTGGACTACTCTATCGTGCCACTAACAAAAAAATATCAAACACATATATTAGTTATGATGTAGTTTTATTCTATCACGTTTATAAGGGAGTTTTATTCTATACAAATGCTAAAATGACCACTAAAACTCTTTTATGATTATTAACATATTTTTTTATTTTGTAAACCTTACTTTGACATTGATAATAGATGATGCAACAATTTTAGGTTGAAATCATGTTAAAAGTATCACTATAAATAGATAAAATCAACCATATGCTTCATTAAATAGAATTGAGTCAAATGTTTATTTCATTTAATTTTGTAAGTAAATCAAAGTAAATATAAACTAATGTAAATATAAATTAATAAATAGTTACATAAAGAAATTAATAATATTAATTAATTATGAAAATTTATGTTAAAACATTTTATTTTTTAAATAATATAAATAACATTTCATTTGTGGTTTACTAAAAAAGGTACACATCAGAGTCTACGGTCATGTCTTTTCTATAGGTTCAACGATCTCATCTGCTTTACTCCTTTCTGTGTTCTAGGGATATTCACATAGAAACTCACTACAATTTTTTTGGAGGCTCACCAATGAAAAAAACCTTTCCCCACTCCTCGTGAAAGTTTCATAGCTTCTCGGCCCCGGTTTATTTATATCATATTTTACACTTCCATCACCACCTCCCTTCACCAAAGCATCCCAAATCCACCGTAAACTCAATATATCTATGCCAGACTTCAACACCTCCCTTGATAGACTTGAAATCACTCCAATATGAGGGGAATTTTCTAGCCCTCTTATTCACTTCTATGTGAGTTTTTTTGGTCTTATATACAGGACTTTTAAAGACATTTTTATTCCATGTCGATCCGTTCTGACATGTAATGATATTGAAAATGGCATATAAGTTATATTTTCCTCTCCATGCATTTTTGTATTAACCGTTTCCTATTTCATTTTTTCTTAGGATCGACCCCACTGAGTTGCAACGTGGAACCTTATCTATTGTTTAGAAGTGTCATAATTCATGTCGTATATCCTACCTTCCATGGGCAACCTAGCTTAGAACCCAACTGCATTTTGGCACCCATGCAACAAGTTTTCTATTAGGCTCAGGAATCCCGTTTAGTCCTTTTGTGGCTTTGCGTTGAAGTTGCATATCTTCTTCTCAATATTTTTCTATCCATTACCTACAACACTCCCTATAACTTATGTTTCTATGTATGTCAACACTTTTTGGATTCTTCAACAAGTATTGTGTTCCTTATTGGCATATAGAGTAGGTGTCATTCTTCTTGCACTGTGCATTTATCTATATCATTCACATATTTTCCATAGGGTCCACCCCACTCATCAGCGACACTACACCTCTCAAGCTACTTAAAGGTGTCGCTTATGGATGGTAGAGCTTACCTCTCCATGGGTGTCCTAGTTAGTACCTCACTAACATTTTTGACACCCATTTTGCAGTATTTTTTGTAGGCTTGGAAGCCCTGTTTATTCCTGCCATGTCTTTGCGTTGAAGCCTCATGACTTCCTCTCAATCTCTTTCTGGATAAATTACCCAAGGGGCTTCCAATTTTTTTTTGATTTGTAATTTCATTTCATATTAGCCACTCACGCTTTTAGGCCTAATGTTGGCTTCAACTTGTTGTTGTTGAACCATTTGTTTATGCATTCCTACCAATTTCTAGCCTTGCAATTTATTCCTTTGCGACTCAACACCTTTGTCACTGGAGGAGACATTCCCCTGAGTGTCCTTATCCTATAAATGCTTCCTTGCATTTAACATAGGTATGCTTCTTTCAATTTGGAACTAGTTTGCTTTCCCACAACACTCATTTCCTCCACAGTGTTATAGAATTCTTTTATTCCTTTTCAGGCTTTAATAACATGAAAAAGACAAAAAAAAAATTAAAAAACCAAAAAGATGGGGGAAAGCATCTATCTCTTTTGTTGGTAGCAGTCTTGTCTCCCTTGAACAAAGAACAATATTTGAATCAATGTCTCAATATTTTGGGTTTAGTATGGTTTCAAGAGACTTTTTCTCATTTTTTAGCAAAATCTCCTCTGATTGGTTATTCTTCCAGACATATGGAGCATTTGTTGATGCCTTTTGTATCACAAATGTACCCTATTTTATAGTCATGTTGCCTAAATTACATAATGTGTCGTGATTTTGTTCGAGGGAAGTTTCAACCTGAGTTGGCCACTCTGAAAAAAATCCTTGACTTTCCAAGTGAGCCTTCTCGTGTCAGTCATGTACTTATCAATATCACAAGTATATTTGTACTTCGCTTGTGATAGTACAGAAGGTCCCCATTGAATTCTTGTTGGTGGGTCTTTTCTTATCGAATCTGACACATTTCTCTGAGATTATGACCTAGAGGTGCAACCTGGGCCTATTTCCATAATTTATAGGTGACCTTGCACTCATAAAATGACAAACCATCATTGGTCGTTGACTGAGTAGTTTCCCTTGTATTTGACGTAAAAAATAATCATCACACATAGAAATTCTTGCAGTACCTTCGTTTCCATTTGACCCCATTGGTGGATTCCTCATCTATGTCAGTGTTCTCCATTACTGACTACTATTCAAAGAGTCTCTATCATGCACTATTCCATATGGTGCATGCCAGAGTCATACCTCAGTGTGGTCCTTAGAATATTTTTGTCTGATTCCTTCCAAATGTTTGTCCTTTTGCTACCCCTTGTGCTAGATGATGGAGGATGCCTTAATGACTTCCTTCCAACGTATATCTTCCTATCGACTTCAACACATCTTGCTCTCGGACATGGATATAAATTCATGTTTGGACCTTGGGGCTTGCAATCATCAGTGGAAGGTTCCCTCTCTATTGATAGTGGGAATAAATCAATGTCCATTGATCAATTGGTTCTACCAGGTGTTTGACATCAAATCATTTATTTACACTTGTTAGGTTGTACACTCGTACCTTGACGCCCATTATCATCATCGATGGGTTGTCTCATGTTTTTTAATGGTATACATCAGTCACCGATAATCAAACGGTGTCTCACTTTGTTTGACCCCAACAAATCTGTTCACATGGTGTAGCCTCGTACCATGACAAATCGTTTTGCAGACTTCGGGTAGCCTCGTACCATGACATATATTGTTACCTCCACATAGACATTGGTACTTGTAGAGGATTAGTTTTTTGACTTATTTTCTCTAGATATCCTATAATTTGATTAAGAGACATAGCTCCATTGTGTATCCATTCGTGGCTATGATCTACTTTTAAATGGATCCAATGTGTATTAATCATGGGCATGTTTGCTACTTTATATATATCACATGGATCCACTGTGTATTGTTTGTGTCCATGGAAATTAGTCATACTTTTAGATATGTTATGGGTCCGTAGTGTACTTGATTTGGAGGTCATGCTTACATCACTCTTGAGCATGGCTATGCCTGACTTGGGAAGAGAATACTCTTACTTGATCTCTGCTAATGGTTTCTATTCTTGAATCAGTTGTTCGAGAACCTTCATTGGATCTACCTAAATGCATCCTCGTCTCTAGGAGTTATAATGTATTTCTTCCATTAGTTTCTCTTCTGACCTCACACATTAGGGGGCATCTGTTTTACCACAATTTTTCATATCATTCACACTTGTGAGATGGCTTGTTCCTTATCCACGGCTTGCAAATTTAAATCCCAACTTCCCTCATTAAAATTACTTAAAATAAAACACTTTTGTGTCCATCCGAGAGTCACCCTTGTGAAAACCGTGGATGCGCGTGCCTTGCTAGTTTTCAACTCACGGATTCCCTAAAAAAATGTGAAAAATAAAATAATTCCACTTTTTTGGGTGGGGTTTTTGGTTTGGATTGTTCCTAACCTCCCCCGAGTCCATACACAATGGAATTCAACCACCTTAACCCCTTGAGGATGGTATAAAGGAACCTTTAGGGGAATGGATGAGGAGGACAACCAAGGTGCAAAGTTATTCTGAAGAATTTGAAAACTTCCCTATCTCCCCTATCCTCTGAGTAACATCCCCTTGATTTTGGAACTTGCTTTCCAGTAATCATTTCTCTCTCCTATGTGACTGTAGGATGTGTCCCTATCCCTATTGAGTCATCCGAGGAAGGGAAGTCCTGTTGAATTGATTCTTGAAGGACAAGTGGAGGAACCTGGGTGGTTGGATTTGAGGCAGTGTCGGTAGTTGGAGTCAGGTTGTAACCACTCATTTCTACCATTTCTAATAAAAGAGTTATCTTTCCCTCCATACTTGTGTGATATCATTCAATTTACTTATGTATGTCAATTTGTTTCACATATTTGAATTTATCTATATATTACATGCATAATTTGATCCTATAACTACCTTGTTGCATCATTTTCTTGATATCCTTTTGCAGATTAGTTCGGACAAAGATGAGGAGTGGATCATGGGTTGAGGGTGAGGAACAACATCAACCAATAGGATACAAAGTGTGAGATTATATCTCCTCTATTCTTTGGTATTTATTTCATTACAAGTTTTGTATGTGAGGGTAGGTTCTGTCTTTTGTATATGGTCAAGCTATATTATGACATGACCCAAAGTCACAAGGAAAAAATCCCATAAAACCTAGGCTTCTCTTACTCCTTTGTCACATGGATTCTCAATTGCATAACCATCTCGCATTTTTCCATCCTAAAAAATGGCTCAACAACCCCCTTCTTCAAGATGGAAAAAGGGCTTAGGAAAGGCTTCCCTCTTTCCCCTCTCCTCTTTCTATTAGTGGAAGAAAGTCTTAGTTGACTGATTACAAGTGTAATCTCTAAGGGTCAATTCAAAGGAATACAAATATCCACATCATGTCATCTTACACATCTCCTCGCTGTGGATAATCTCCTTATCTTTTGCGAAGGTAATCATTTGTACTTTGAAATACTAAAATGTATTTTGAACTATTTTTGTTCTTCAATGGGGTAAATAAATCTAGGGAAATCATATGTTCTATCTTGGGGCCTAAATGACCAAGAAAAAATATTTGTGTCATCTCTTCTTGAGAATGAGATTAAAAATACATCTAATGGCCTTAAATATCCAGGCTTCACCATTAAGGAAATTGGGTACAAAAATATTGACTAGTCTTGGCTTATTGTAAAAGTGGAGAAAATGATACATTCATGGTGCAATAGGTGGTTATCAAGATCTGAAAGACTATTCCTCAAATATTTCATTGAAGCGATTCTGGTCTATGGTACTTCACTAGCTTGGGCTCTAAAAGGCATTTTGCATAAAATAAACCAAATAGCTCTATGATTCCTTTAGGTTGGCAAGGACGAATATTACAAAAAGGACAATTTCAAAACCAAAGGAAAATGAAGGATGGGGCCTCAAAGAAATAATTTTATTTGCTAAAGCCTTGGAAGAAAAAAATTCTTGGAGTTTGTTAGAGGGCTCAGGATTGTGGCATAGAGTTATCAAGGAAAAATATTCACTTCAATATCTCTCCTAGAATGGATTCGCTCCATAAACAATTCCTACTAGAAAGGAAATATCATCTAGAAATCCCTCATAAATTCATTCTCTCTTATTGGAGATTGGCTCATTTGGAAAGTCGGTAATGGATCCAACATTCTAATTGGGAAAGACCCGTGGGTAGGCTACTCCAACAAGCACTTGTTTCCAGAGGGTCTCATCCACTCCCTCAATCAAAGAGGCATATTTTACTTAAATCAATTAGGACACATGGACTATGTAACTGGATCTACAAGATGACTATCTAGGGAGGACTTGAGCTTGGATGAACAACTAACCCCTTTCAGGACCAATCATACTCACATCTTAAATAACTCTCTTGCTCATCTCTTTGAGCAGGAAGATCAACTTATCTTTTCCTACAATCCATGAGGGAAATATTCCCCCAAAGTTGGCTACCTGGCCCAGTTTCAAGTTTCAAACATGGATCCTCCCCCATGGTGGGGAAAACCTCTCTAGAAGTTGAAAAACCTACCCAAATCAAAGTTGTTTATGTGGCTTCTCCTTCATAACAAGGCTCCAACTTGGGAAAACGTTCAGAAGCAATCTTTCACATGTCCAAGAAGATGTTCCCTTTGCAAAAATGAAGAAGAGACAAGTACACACCTATTCTTACATTGCACATTTACAGAGTCCGTGTGGACTGAAATAAGTCACTCTCTAGGTCCTACGCTAAAGTAGAATGAGGCAGATATCTCTGATGCACTTCATAATTGGCTGGGTGAGCAACACAATAAAAAATTTAAAGCTCTCCCTCTTATTTTCTGTTGGGGAATTTGGCTAGCACACAACCATGAAATCTTTGAAGAAAAAATTATATCTACATCCCACACTTCCATCTCTTGTCTCAAAATCTTCTCTTCCTTTCCCAAAAAAAACAAAATGCCCACCCCGCCAAGAGTTACACAACCTCCATAAATAAACAAAGACATCCATGGGCCTTCTTTGATGGGGATAAACAAGGAACTCCCTCTAGGGGAGGAGAAGGGGGAATCCTACATCTATCAGACAACCACGAGACCTTTCTTTCTTCGTGGCACTGCGAGAAGAAATAAACAACTACAATGAGCTAATGGCTCTCTATCTTCTATTGCTTTTTTCCCTTGAAACAATTTCCAGGTAGCTGAACATTTTTGGAGATTCTATGTTTGTAATTGAAGTCATGAAAGACACAAACATTATGAGATCTTACACACTTCTTCCATTACTCGAGGAAATTAAAAGATGCTTTGTAGATTCTACTCACATCACTTTTACTCATGTTTACATGAAACATAACTGGATCAACTCTCCAAAGTTGGTCTGGACTTGGACAAAGGACTCTATAAGGTCAAAGAAGAGAGCCACCTATGAATTTCTTCACAACCTTTGGTTCGCTCTCTCATTAATCTATGCACATATTACCCTTTTTCCTTGTTATGGACACTATGAAAAAACCTGTAAATATGATGGAAATATAAAAAATTATGATGTATATTATTGAAATGCTATGAACTTTGAAAGACAAATCAACCATATTTTAGAAGAGAAACCCTCTTCTTCTGGAGACATGATGGAATGCCTATGGTATATACTAATGTAATTTTGTTTCTCATAAATAAAATTACTTTTTTTTCCTGGCAAAAAAAACATTTCATTTCTTTAAAAAAGACAAATCACTTTTTCATTTCTTCACAATATAACATATAAAACTATTATAATTATATACCCTATCATATAATATATTTAATTAATATTTTTCTATTAATTGTAATTTAAGTCATTGGGAGGAATGATTATTACCCTCTATAAACTTTCTTGTAATAAATATGTTTTATATATGTTTACATAAGCACAAAAATGCTTCTTCAACAAAATAGAGTGGATTTTTGTAAAACTAATTAAGTTGAATCCCATTTGCATAGATTCTAGGTTCCTCCAACTTCCCTTTTTTAGCGTGGACGGTTTCTAATTCCTGGCATTCCTGGCTAATCTGTAGACATATATTCACATATATGGAAAAATGTACCCACATATATCAGTAATCGAATGTGTTATTCATAAGAATGTTGTGAGAATTTGTTACTCTTTTGGGGTTTATCAATTAAATAATGAAAAATTAAATAAAAATATATTATAAATTTATAATTTTAAATTTAAATATTGAATAATTTTATAAAGTTATTAAAATATTATTATGATAAATTTTATGTTTTTTTTAATTTTTAATTTATGTTAAAGTGTTTTTTAATTTGTTGTTTTGTTTTAGGTTTCTTAAGAACTTAGTTATATAATGTAATAATAATTTATTTTTAAGGTTATGGTCAAGCCATACGTTAAATTGGTGTATGAGACTTCCCTTTGCTCATGGATTTGACTAACATAAGTTTACTAGGTATACATACCTTATATACGGATTTGAACTTGTGATCGCTTTTGAAGGAAGTGCATGTTCTTAACAAATACTACTCTGGATTTGAACTTGTGATCTTTTAGAAGGAAATTCATGTTCTTAACCATTAAACCTACTCAGATATATTTTCATGTCATATTTTAATTTTCTTGTATTTTTATGATTTAGTTTTCTTAAAAACTTAGTTATATATTTTCATGCCAGATTTTAGTTTTTTTATATATTTTATGAGTTTTTATTTTCAAGATAAAATTAACAATAATCTTTTTATTATTTTTCTTATAATTAATTATTTAAAATAACATATATACTTAGTTATTTAAAATGAATTCTTAAAACTTTTTTTATATATTTTATGAGTTTTTATTTTCAAGATAAAATTAACAATAATCTTTTTATTATTTTTCTTATAATTAATTATTTAAAATAAAATATATACTTAGTTATTTAAAATGAGTTCTTAAAACTTTATGGACATTTTTCTTTTCAATCCAAAGAATAAATAAATAAATATCATGTTAAATAATAAAGAGCAATTTTATTAAGAACTTAGTTATATATTTTAAGTGTTTTTATTTTCATGATAAAAAAGGAACAATAACCCTTTTATTATTTTTCTTATATTTAATGGTTTAATAAGTCTTAAAATTTTATGGGTTTTTTTCTTTTCAATCTAAAGAATAGAAAAAAATAACATCTTAAATAATAAAGAGCATATAAATGAATACTTTTTCTAACATAATAATATATATGAAAACCACTTAAAAGTTTCATTTTCTTGTTTCCATGTTTAGTTCCAAGTTTTGCTAATAACAATGCACACTATTTTTTTTAATAATAACAAGTGGGAAAGTTATTTGGGGATTGCATCAAGTTTAGTTTAGTTGTGTATGCGTCAAGCTTGAGGCTGTGTGACCCCTTGGACATGTTATTATATTTATCGAGGGCATAGGTATATAGCAATCGATATGTGTTGATTTAACATTAGTTTTTTTTTACTTATTTAAATATTAGCAATTTAATCAAAGTTTTAACAAAAACATTTTCGATAGTTATTAGTTTAAATCATTTTTCTGATGTTTGATTGGTGGTTCAAATGACCCTGTTATTGCAGAGCCACCCAAATTTTGCACCTCAATCTTAGTTTAAAGCATAGGTTTGCCTCTTAATTTTTCCCCAACTAAGTAATGTTGGAAAGTAATGCTGGAAATAAAGTATAACATTACTTGTAAACAATAAATGTTTGTTTTTCAATGTGATATTTATACTATGTCATGGTCGTTGTTTGAGTGGCAATGTTGTGGCCATTTGTTGAGTGGCAATGTGGTGGTCTCTGCATGTATGTTTCATGCAATTTACATCGATATCCTCTGTGTTGTTCTGAGAATAGAACCCTAGGAGCTCTGGGACCTGCAAAACAAATCCTATTTCTTTTGAGGACTGTAATAAGGTGGAAGAGTTGTACTTATTTTACGGGGATTTCCATTTTTTAAACTTCTCTAACTAAAGGTCAAGGTCACTTATTTCCCTCATCCATTTATTAACGTTTTTCTCTGAATATTCAAAGTATGATTGTCTCGTGTACGCTGACTGACATACACCAAAAACAACTTTGTGAGTCATATTGCTTTTTGTAGGTTTGTCGTATTTGATACTTGGACATTGTCATCCAAAATTTTCTTCGATGATTTGATCAGTTTCCTCTGAATGCAAAACTTTTTTTGCAACTGCCATTCTGAAAGTGTTGTTGCATAAAATCGTCGTGATTGAGCACCAGATCAGTAGTTACAGGGCGAACTCCTGCTCATGGAGGTTTTGACCGTATCACTCTGGTTGGGAAAATGCCTTTTCTCCTGCACAATCTCATCATCTACAGTGTTTATTTTATATTGGGTCACTTTTTGTATATGAAAAATTTGTTTGCTCATCGGCCAAGTAGGATTTGATCATCTGCTGAAAACAACTAATCTTCACTAAGTTAATAGACTTGGTCGTGTTGATCGTTATAGGCTAATTTAATCATTATAAATCTTGATTGGTTGAATTGTTGTTTCTTATCAAATCCAATGACCCTCGTCTATAGATCTCTTTAGTTGAAGGTCTTGGTACAATTGTAAGCAATATATCATTATCATATGCTTTGATCTCTAATCTTATCATTTTATACTTGGCGCTTGGAGATGCCTTAGGAAACTCCCTTGATGTGTTGTAAAGGGTGTATTTACCAGTCCCGTTCACCTCTATGTATTTACCATCCCCATTCATCTCTATTTTTTCATCTGTGGATACCAATTGTCCATCTTTCTTTCTTCTGCAATTGCAGAGCTTTGATATCACGTCTTCGAATACTTAGGGCAGTTTTGTCTTAACTATAGACTAAAGATTTTTTTTCTTGTATGTACTTACATTGGATACTCACTATTTGATACTAATGAAGCTAGCAGGGTAATCTGTTTCAATTTTTTGTCCCGTACTGAATACTGATGGCTTATAGTGTTTTCTGTGTTTGTTACAACATGCATATTTTGCCACTGTTATGATTTTAGAACATCCCAAAGCATGTGAATGCATATTCTTATCTTTACACTTTTTTTATTATAGCATGTCATCGGAGTTTCTATTAAAGTTTATTACTATTGATCTAGTATTTTTGCATAATGAATGGATCCTCTTTCCATGCCAAACTTTTCAGTAAAGTTGATTTGGACGAAATCACAAAAAAAATCAACCATGAGATAAAGGATCTTGTTACAAGGATTTTGAAATGTTTTTCAATTCCAAACTGTTGGTTCTTGCTTGCGAGGAATGGCAACATGCCAATTAAGAAGCAGGAAGTTGTTTTTGTGATATGTATATATTTTTTTAACGAACGATTGGTCTTTTAAATGTTGGGAGGCATTTAGCCAAAAACTAAGGAATTTGATGCGATGAGAGATTGCATGCATTGTTAGTATTTGAATGCCCACCGTCATGACCGATAGTGTATCCCTAGTAAGTTGCAGAGCTTAATTTCTATGTGGTCAAGCTTACAGAGCCCAAGAATATTACATGCTTGGCATATTTTTGCAACAATAATTCATTGTTCTACTTATCGCTTGTCTTCAAACAAAACCCACAGATTTGTGAAAGGGCCAATGAGAAAACGGATTTTGCATATACAGAAAGAATCACCCTCTTCCAGCCTCAACATAGGGGCGTGAGCATTCTGTACTATCTGGTGATGCATGGAGACCACGTGGAGTGGCCAACATACATGTAAACCAAATGTAAACTAGGAACAACCACTCATACTTGCAAGTAAATTCACAAAAAAATATTAATAATAGCATATGCCTGGAAAAAAACTTTTAAAGCTATTATTTTATTATACGCCATGCAACCTTGTTTTATATAAGTATGGTTTCTTTTAGATGTGTTGGTTCCTTTTTAGTGTTTTATAATATTTTGGAAATATCTATTTTTTATATTTATATTAAAATTGTTTTTGTATATTTTAGATTGAAATTTTTGAGTTAGTTTCTTTTTATAATTTTAGTAATGTTTAAATAGTCAAGTTTTTATTATTATTTAATAATAATAATATAATTTAATTTAAAATTAATACCTAATTACATATTAAATGACTTGTAAAACTTTCTTGTTTCTTTTAAGGAATTCCAAAAGTAGATATTTCACTACTTAATTTTATATAAGTGAAAATACTTTATCCCTTAATTTTTAACATATAAATTTAAAAAAAAAACTATAATTAATATAAATTTTAATATTAATAATAATAATAAAAACTTATAATTATTATAATTTTTATAAATTTTAATATTGATAATAATAAAAAAGGTGAAAAACAAATTAAAATGAAAAATTATGTATCAAGTGTTTTTTTTCTAAATTTATAATATACCACACTTAATTTGTGGAACACTAATTTATTATTTTTTTATTTATATAAAAGAATCCAAAATCAAAATAGTGGTATATCCTTATAATTCTGTGAAAAACTTGAAAATCCATCACAAAACACCTAATTTTTTCATGTTGCGTGTTAAAAATTATATAGATTATATGAGGTATATGCCATGTACATATACATCATAACCAACCTTCATTACATAACTTATAATTCAGTTATTGCATAGAATTTAAAAAATCTAAACATCCAATATCCTTACCAGATTACCAGAAACAGTTTGTTAGACCATTTTCAAAAATACGAATCAACCAGCATCAACACTTTTCAAAGGAAAGGAAAGATAATGGACATTTACTTGATAATGCATCCATTTTGGTGTGAGTTATGTTGAAACTGTCAACTAATTTTTCATGCAGATGCACATATGCATGCACATTATAATGATCAATATATATCTAGCATACTTGTAGAGATGTGGGTAAGCAATTTAGTGTAACACAGTGTGTGGGAAGAGATTAAGAGGATGGTTGTAAACGTGAGTTTAGTTGTTGTAATTCTCCCTTAAATAATAAGAATATTGATTATTATTGCTTTGTGGTTTTCAAGAACCCTTAAAAAAGTTTTTTCAAATAAACATTGTGTTCATTTTGTGATTTATTTCATTGTGTTCATTGTGATATCTCGTTGTTGGTTTTATTTATTTGCCATTAAATCTTTTTGTGTTTATGTTTCCGCTGACCAACAAATAGTATCAGTAAGCTGAGCTGAGCGGAGCAAATCTGTTTGTGCTAAGGTGGAGACGAATCTACACGGGAAGAGCTCGATTTATGTGTCGTGTGCTGGGAAGGAATCCGTTGTAGGCAGGCGTTGTTCTTTTCCCCAACGCGCCCTAACCTGTGTTGGCAGGGCGTTGATTTGTCTCACACTTGGGATTTAACTTTTTTTTTTTTTTTTCCGAGCATCAACGCTCCCTCTATGCACCTTTCGGGAGGAGCGTTGACCTTGGTATATGCAAAAACCGCGAGGTATGAAAGAGAGATTTTGTTTTATCATGTGGCGATAACCTATGATCATAACTGCTAACGATTTACAAAGGACGATATATGTGGCAATTTACAAAGGATGATATATGTGGCAAGTCGTGGAAAGTTCATCCTCATGGAAATTCGTTGTATGCTTATGCACACTAGGTATAAAAGATCATTTATTGACTACATTATAAATGATCGATTTTATAAGGATTCAAAGTTTTTTTTTTTTTTTCACTACAAAAGGATTGTCTTTATAACTAAAATTGGGGGAGGATGTTTTAATAACTTATTTGTTTAAGAGGTGGATTTTATTTTTTTTGGGTTGGTAAAAGGTTTCGATTTTTTTTTTTAAATCTTTTAACTAAATTTTTTTGAGGTTTAAGTTTGAATTAGAATATTATTCCTCCATATTAAAGAACTTAGTATTATAAGTTGTAGTTAAGGTAGTTTTTGTTAATGGAAAAAATATAGAGTTCAAAGTTTGAGGTGAAGATATTCAATGACAAAAATAACTTTGAGTTATGGAAGCTCAAGATGCGGGATCTGCTTGTGTAACAAGGATTGCAAAAGGTGTTGGTGGACAAGATAAAGAAACCGACAAACATGACATACTAGGACTGGGAAGATATGGATGCAAGAGATCTTAGTACCATCCGTCTGTATCTGACATATGAAGTTTTGTTTAACATCATTGGAGAGGAGACAACAACAGGCTTGTGAAATAGACATGGAAGTCTTTTTATGACAAAGTCTTTGATGAAAAAAATCTTTTTGAAGAGACAATTGTATAACTTATGGATGAAAGAATGTAATACCCATAGGATGAACCCCAAATTGTAAATGTAAATGTTAACATGCTAATAAGATGGTGATTTGATGATATCATTTTGTATGCACCTTCCATGGTATAGTGCGCACATGTACTGTGCGCTAAAATGATGAAGTGTGCACATTCCAAGATACTGCACGCAACAAACTTAAGTGCAAGTAATTTTGAGGCCATAGAGTCTTTTGTGTATATGTTGTGTTTTATAGGCTGGTGAACCAGTTATTATAAGCTAGCAGGATTATGCGTGGAATTCGACCAGAGAGCCTAGATGCTGAAGGCCAATGAGCCTATTTTTGTATATGTCTTGTCATTAATATAATACATCGTTGTGTGTAGACCGACCACGATGAAAGAGTATTGGGAACTAAAATCCACTAGTTAAGGAAAGGGGGGGATAAAAGTTAAGGATAAGGGGCTAAGCTAGGGAGCTTAAGCCAAAAAAAAATATTATATTAATATTCCTTAAAGTATAAAGTATGGATAATTATTTTATCCTAAGTTCTAAGGATGGGGACAAGTGAACCAAAGTAACTCTCAACATGACAAGTGTCAAGTTGGGAAAATGCATACATATAGCTTGGACTTAGTTCATTTTTTCATTCATTTATTCATTCCATCATCATTCACTCACTCATTGAGTTGTCCTCTGTACCTTCATGTACTTGCATCCATACGTGTATCCATACTTGTAACCGTACATGTACCTGTATCTATACCCGTACCTATATATGTACCTGGTAAGCTTAGGAGATGGATTGAAGAAGCGGGTTGTCAGGCCCATGGGAGATTGAAGAAGCGGGTTGTGAGGCTCGTGGGAGATTGAAGAGACGGGTTGTGAGGCCCGTGAGCAATTTCTCTCAAGGTGGGAGAATTGATGAGAATTAATTTCCCGAAGGTGCTAAACTACAACTACAGGGCTTTGATACTTCTTGTCCGACCTGTTGTTGAAGCCCTAAAAGGGAAGTGGGGCAGCCGAGGGACTGTTGAGAAGAGAAGGGGCACACTTCCCGGGGTGGGACAAACATGTGGGGAATGAGAGACTATAGGTTGTTAGTTTGAGCAGGCACATGTGATAGAGTCTTTCATGTTGTCTGAGATACATCAACCTGGTTAGGAACTCCTTTAATCGGGTGGAGTTTAGTCCCAACTCGAGGTGACCCACTGCTGAGAGTGATGAGCAGCGTGGTCTAAGGCTGGGAGGTTCGTGGAAGGTTGGCACACAATTGGTGATATTTTTACCAAGATAAGTGTCAATTTTGTGTTAAATTACATGTTGCATTATTATGTATGCGTTTATTTTTATGGGTTATTCCTGTGTGTGTTGCATGTGTATTTTTATTATTATTCTGCATGAATATGTGTATTTACATAATGTATTTATCTGTTTAAGTTTATATATAAATTTCCGCAAGAGTTTCCGTGTGTATATGTTTTTAATTGTATACCGCTCATAAAGTTTTATGTGGCATGGCCCAATTGAATGTTAGGGATGTTACAATATGGTATCAAAGCATGAAAAATTTTCGGTGGCATGACCCGACTTGGGTGGCTAGGTATGTTATAATATGGCATCAGAGCATGAAATCTTTTCAGTGGCATGACCCGGCCTGGGTGGCCGGGTATGTTACAATATGGTATAAGAGCTCCAATTTTCAACACTAGGCCTGGATGGGCCAAGAAAGTTGAGTTGAAGTGAAATTTCACAAAGAATTGATTTTAAAGTGGCTAAATTTCAAGTTACAGAGCGTCCATGGTAAAAATTAGAAGCAATTGCGTGGAATTGGGAAAAGTCCCCAATTTCTGTTGTTAAATTCATTGGAAAATTGAGAAATTTTCCCAAGTGGTGAGATATTCTTAATTTAATATATGTTCTAGCAAATTCAGACCTGGAATTGGTCGAATTTGAAGTTAGAGGGAAGCCATGACAAATGGAGCGATATTAATTGATTAAAATTCTCAATTCGTGAATTGAGTTTGGGAAAAATTTGTTCCAGAAATGTCAACCAACAATGATTTGTTGTTGCAAAGGTTGAATTGGTGTTATGATGGTGAAATTGAATATATTTCATACTTGTATAATGTCTATGGTGAAAATTGGGAAAACGTTTGGAAAAATCCCAATTTTTTGCAGGGGAATTCACGAGAAATTGATGCGCATAAAAAAATAACAAAAAACGAATGCGTGCAAGTGTGCGCACTAAAAATGCATGATGCGCATCGAAAAGCTTGTGATGTGTGAAAAATAAGGGTGCGTAGATACACATGCGAAAATATTGGCACGTGGTTCTGCGCACTTAAATTTCGCGCTACGTAGTGCAAAGTGGTAATGGGCGAAAATATTGTCGCACGGGTCTGTGCACTTAAATTTTGCGCTACGCAGTGCAAAGTGGCAATGTGCAGAAAATATTGGTGTGTGGGTGTGCGAACTTAAATTTGGTGTTGCATGGTGCAGAGTGGCAATGCACGGAAAATATTGGCGTGCGGGTGTGCACACTTAAATTTGGCGTCACACGGTGCAAAGTGACAATGCATGGAAAATATTGGTGCACAGGTGTGCACACTTAAATTTTTCATTGTGTGGTGGAGAGTGGCAATGCGCATAAAATATTGATGCATGAGTGTGCACACTAAAGTTAGCATTGCGCGGTGCAGATTGAGTGACACATGCGTAATACCAGCATGCGCAGTGTGTGCACGCATAATAATGGAGTGCGTGGTGTGCGCAATATTGGCAGAGCGCAGAGGAATTTTGTTGGTGCGTGCGCAATGTCGGTATATGTTGTCGCGTGACAATTTAATTAATGGTGCATGTGGAGTATTGGTGTGCGGTGGGGGCGTACTAAACTTTGGCATGGTGCATTGCGTAGAGTGCAATGCGGGCATAATATTAGCGCACGACACTAAAATTATGCGTAGCAAGTATTAATGTATGAACCACAATTGTGCGCAGTGGATATTGGCGTATGACACAAAAATAGTGTGCATCAGTTATTTGCGCGAAAAAGAAGTGATCCACATTGGTTATAGGTACGTAGAGCATGCATTACCTTATGGTGTTGATGTGCATGCTAGATATGGATGTACATGTTCAAATTTGTGTGTGCAAAGTCATTTGGATGGTCTACTACAACAAAAAACCAGTGAATTTATGCAACATTTTATATTGTTTGAAGGTCATCTTTTTGCAGCGCGTTTTTGAGGCCCTAAATAACGTTTTTAGCTACTCAAAAACCCTAAGGATAGAGTGTACTAACGTACACTCTATCTTTTCACCCCAAATAAAAGAGCCCATAGAGATCTTTCTAATGGTGTAAACCGTTCATCAAACGAAGCTTTTATGAGTAAGTTACAAGACAAATAGTGGAGGGTAAAATTTAAGACCCAACTAACTTCGAAGGGCCATAACGTTCTGCTTCGGAATCAGATTGAGGCATAGGAACAGTCTATGGAAAGATATTGAACCATATAAGACATTCCTAGAGATGAATTAAAATTCTGGGCATGTTAGAAATGTTTAAGATGGAAAAGAAGGTACCTGTAGCATTCCAGACCAAAAATACTAATTGGCCTAGAACTTCAAAATGCTATAACTAGCAGCCCAAAACCCAGAAAGAGGTGAAATTTGGACAGACAATCCAAAATATGTATATGAAGAAAAACAATTGAAATCTTACCAAAACTCCAATGGAGTAGGTGAAAAAATGCATAATTACAACGCAGATTTGCACCAAGTTGAAGTGTGAACAAGAGAAATTAATGGACAATTTTCAAATGACCATAACTTTCTTCTCAAGACTCAAAATTGAAAAAGGGAGCAGTCATTAGAAAGGTATTGGATAGAGGATTATAATTATCTACCCATTAAATTGAATTGGGAAGTTAATTTTCACAAGGGAATAGAAGAAGGAATTATGAAGCATTATTGGAACAAAATTGTACATAATTTCATAAATTTGTTAAATTATTTAGCCTAATAAATTTTGTTGGCTGCACATTTTTGCAGAATTAAAAACTTTTAGTTCTTAATAGGTGAGGAGGTTGAAATTTAGTTAAATATAAGCAGAGGTACTCAGGCAAGAGTGATATGACCAAAATCTTTCATAAGATTATCAAAATCCAAGACTCCAAAATGTTAAGGTATGAATGTGGGTGCAACCATAAAGTCTTGGGAAGCCACCAAAATAAGTCAACTCATGTTAGTGAAGTACTCAATGGAATCTGGGAAAAGGAATAGATCATGAAGTGAATGAATTAGTGAAAGTACATTCACTCCCAAAGAAACCAATATACAGATTAAACAATACATTGGAGTCAGATCTATTATAAAAGGAATTGACTATCGGAATGATAGTAATCAGATAAAGAAAGAGGCTTCATGCATATATGGATAAAGAGTGCATCATATCCAGAGATTAGTTATGAAATTAAAGAGTAATTCTTCCCTTATGGTTATCAGAGCGCGCAGTGGAAGCATGGTATGAAGGGCATCACTTCAAGGGTAAAGAAATGAAGGTGCACATAAGTAAGGAGTGCCGGTTGAGTCATAGGTGCATCAATATGGCATGGTGGAAAAGGATTATGCAAGTTAGGTTGAAATCAAATTTGTCAAGATAGGAGAAAGTAATAATCATCAAGCAAATCCAAGTGTTGATATGATCATATAAGGAAGGGATAAATCAAGTACCTCAAGAAGGAAGTTGGTGTTAACTATCCAAGGTTACTCAGAAAACATGACTGAAAATATAATTGGGTCATGTAGGAGTTGGATTAGAGGAATCCAAATAATGGTGGAATGCTGAAAATTAATATCAACGTAATATGTAGTTGCAATTCCATGAACATCCTAGGATAATGGAAGATGACATCATGAGATAGATATCAAGCTAATGGGAATGCAGGACAACACTCCAAGAGGGAAATCAAGAATAGTAGAGGATTGTTGATGCATTCCAAAGGTATTGAAGATATTTCAACAATAGTATGGAGATGTCAAGGCCAAGAAAGACTTAAAAGTGAAATGAATTTTTGTAGAGAGTTAGTAAAGAACCATGAAGAAGAAAATGGTTTTATGCATGGTTTTGAATGAAAAGGAGATGGTGGCTGAGAAGAATCCATCTCAAGTGGAATAGAGCCATGAGTGACATTTCCAGGGGGTGGAAGTATGACTTGAAATTATGTTGGTAAATTAAAAACAATAGAAAGTACTTTTAATTAATTCTATGCAGCTAGAGAATGAGACATATGTGCATCCTTACAGTATGTTAGAGATTGGCTATGCAATCCAAGTTTGAGGCTAGTTGGAGATTAGATAAAGATCATTTTGAAAATCAATGCAAAGGTGCATTGAATAAATAGGCATTAAGAGTTGCACTCATTCCTAGTAAGTGGAAGAGTTACACTCATACATGGTATAATTGTATACTTAAATGCATTTGTTGAATGCATTTTGTCAGTGCATGTATATATGTTTTTGAATGGAAATAATTATACTAATGGCTGAAATGTTGCTAACTTGTGGAGTTAAGAACATTTCAGGAACTGTTAGACATTGCAATAGGAAAGTTGCAATTTAGGTAGTCACAGGAACAGTGACTACAAAAATTTTTCTGTCAAGAAAATTGGAATAATGAACTTATTGTTATTAATTGCGAACAAGCATAGGCATAGAATGATGAATCATTCTATCTAATAAATTGTTTGGTAATTGTGATTGGATTTCTAGGTGTAGGCAATTCTAAGATCACTGCATAAGGTTTTTGTGCATATTGCAATTAAAATATGATGTACATGAAATACTGACAATCTATTGGTTGTATGCAAGATAGAATCATTGCAGGAAAAAATGGTATTCAACATGGTGCTTACTGAAATCCACATGGAAGACTACATTCTATGATTGCAATAGGAATAAAAAAAATTTGAAATAGAATTTCATATTTTGGGAAAAGTCAAATTCCTTATGAAATTAATTTTATTTCTAAAATGGAATTTTTATAATGTTCTCTAATGATAACTGCATGTGTGTGATGCAGATGGGATAATCTTGATTAAAGATGGAATGTTGGGAAAAAACAACTACTATTGAGGACACTAAAGCCCTATAATTGTAGAACCTTGGTGGGGTTCTGGTAATGGGTTAGCGCTCTCCTTGTGTGAAAGCCTTGATAAGATGGATCATTGAAGAACTGCGTAGCAGTGAAGGGATGTCTAAGCCTGGAAGGGTGAGTGCAACAAGGAGGAGGCAACCCAAGGATGCTTATGGCATGGTAGTTTCCATAAGGAAGGTGTATCAAATGGAACAACGAGTTGAATTATTCCCGGAAGTAGCTCTGTGGAATAGAGCAATTGATTTCGAGTTGTAGTATGAATACTAGAATTGGTGCTGGAAAGTAGAGTGCCAGATGGATATCAAGTTTCCAATAGCTAAAGCTTGGATATTTTTAAAAAGACTTTGAATGGTACATGGTATATAATGCACTAAGGACAATGCATAAATAAGGGGAGGGGATTGTAATACCCCTAGGATGAACCCCAAATTGTAAATGCAAATGTAAACATGCTAATAAGTTGGTGAGATGTTGATATCATTTTGTATGCACCTTCCATGGTATAATGCACACATGTAATGCGCGCTAAAATGATGAAGTGTGCACATTCCAAGATACCACGCACAACAAACTTAAGTGCGCATGATTTTTAGTCCAGAGAGTCTTTTGTGTATATGTTGTGTTTTATAGGTTGGTGAGCCATTTATTATAATCTAGAAGGCTTATGTGTTGAATTAGGCCAGAGAGCCTAGATGCTGAAGGCCAATGAGCGTATTTTTGTATATGTCTTATCATTAATATAATACAATGCTACGTGTAGACCGACCATGATAAAAGAGTATTGGGGAATAAACTCCACTAATTAGGGAAAGGGGGGCTAAAATTTAAGGACAAGGGGCTAAGCTACGGAGCTTAAGCCAAAAAGGAATATTATATTAATATTCCTTAAAGTATAAAGTATGGATAATTATTTTATCCTAAGTTCTAAGGATGGGGACAAGTGGACCAAAGTAACTCTCAACATGACAAGTGTCAAGAATTTGGGAACATGCATACATATATCTTGGACTTAGTTCATTTTCCCATTCATTCATTCATTCCATCATCATTCACTCACTCATTGAGTTGTCCTATGTACCTTTTTGTACTTGTATCCATACCTGTAACTGTACATGTACTTGTATCTATAGTTGTACCCATACCCACACCTGGTAAGCTTAGGAGTTGGACTAAAGAAGCGGGTTGTCAGGCCCATGGGAGGCTAAATAAATGGGTTGTGAGGCACATGGGAGATTGAAGAGGCGAGTTGTCATGCCCATGAGCAATTTCTCTCTAGGTGAGAGAATTGACGGGAATTGATTTCCCGAAGGTGCTAAACTACAACTACAGGGCTCTAATACTTCCTGTATGGCTTGTTGCTGAAGCCATGGAAGGGAAGTGGGGAAGCCAAGGGATTGTTGAGCAAAGAAGGGGAACACTTCCTAGGGTGGGACATGCATGTGGGGAATGAGGGATTGTAGGTTGTTAGTTTGAGTAGGCACTTGAGATAAAGTCTTTCCTGTTTTCTGAGATACATCAGCCTGGTTAGGAACCCCTTTACCCAGGTGGAGTTTAGTCCCATCTTGGGGGTGACCCACTATTGAGAGTGATGAAAAGCGTGGTCTAAGGCTGGGAGGTTCGTGGAAGGCCTTCACGTAGTTGGTGATATTTTTACCAAGATAAGTGTCCATTTTGTGTTAAATTACATGCTGCATTATTATGTATGCGTTTATTTTTATGGTTTATCCCTGTGTATGTTGCATGTGTATTATTATTATTATTCTGTATGAATCTGTGTATTTACAGATTGTATTTATCTGTTTAAGTTTATATATAAATTTCCACAAGAGGTTTCATGTGTATATTTTTTTAATTTTATACAGCTCATAAAGTTTTTGTGGCATAGCCCAGTTGGATGTTGGGTATGTTACAATATGGTATCAGAGCATGAAATCTTTTTGGTGGCATGACTCGTCCTGGGTGGTTGGGTAAGTTATAATATGGTATCAAAGCATGAAATATTTTCGGTGGCATGACCCGGCCTGGGTGGTCGGGTATGTTACACTTGTCATGATTTTCCATGTCATGGATTTCCTTTCCATTCCTTTCCTTACCTTGACTTTCCATGTCATGCCTTTCCTTTCCATGTCATGCCATGCCTTGGTCACCTCAACACTCTAGCCATTTGGATATCACATAACTCATATCCATGCATATACATTACAAGTTTCATATGAGAATATTTATCTGTATTAATGTTTAATTAAGAAATGTGTGTTTATTTACACGATTTCTTGCATCTATTATACATTCAAAACATAATTTTGAACTAGTATTTACATACCAAAGTTCCACATTTCAATTTGCATATTTAAACAAATCACAAAAATATCATCATCATAAACACATAACAATAAATATAATATCCTGCAATACATAAATAGATCCATATGTATACATATCAAATGTCTATATGATTCTAACTAAACCCAACAAATATTGATAAATGAATCACTAATATAAGTAAAAATCAAATTTCTAGCCTTAGAAGGCCAAAATATAGGTTATTACATTTACAAATCCCTGGAACATAACTATGATCTAAAATAGACTAATCCCTCCTTGCATGTTTTTCCAAGTAGCTTCCTATTTTAACCTATACAACAATAAATGTATATCTTTCCATAACATTATGAAAGGAAAACTTCAAATCAAAATGTGAATTGCAATGAAACAAGAATCACAAAAAAGGGAACATTTCTCATCCCAAGAAATAAAAAGCATTTTTTCTAGGGACATATGACTTAACTTTATATCATAAATTTCATTTTCCATCCGACGAAGTGATTTTTCCTTGCCATACCTTTCCATGCCATGCCATGCCATGCCTTTCCATGTCTTTCCTTTTCATGCCATGCCATGTAATTCCATGGCATGTCTTGCCTTGCGACACCTTTCTTTTCCATGCCATGCCTTGCCTTTCCATACCATGACATTCCATGCCTTCCATTTGAGATATAAGAGGTTTAGGAGTGTGCTTGGTGTATAAAAATCTCCAGTAGGAATGCGCACACATTCCTGTTGGGCAAGGATGATCGCCCAACCTAAGGGATTAGGATTGAAAGTGTTTTAAAGAATGGATTAATGGTTAGAGCACCAATATGTGGGTGCAAGGGTTGTGGGGCCTTTAACAACATGTATATGAGTAGTGCACTTAGGGATCAAGTTTGGAGGGGGTTAAGGGTCGAGTATAGTTTATGCCTAGGATTAAATGGAGCTAGGGGTGTCTAGTTCATGGTCTAGGTCATGGTCTAGGTTAAGATCTATGTCATGGTATAGGTCGTGGTCAAGTACATGTTCATGGCATAGGTATATGTCATGGTCCAGGTCTAACTCGATGTCTATGTCATGGAATACGTCATGGTCCTCGTATATGTATAGTTCATGGTATATGGTCTAGGTCATGGTTTGTGCTCTATGCATTTCCATTCCTTTCCATGTCTAGGTCTTGCTATGTCTAGGTCTAGGTATAGGTCTTGACATGTCTAGGTATAGATCAAGGCCATTTATTTCCTTGCGATGTACCAAAATTGCTATAGTGTGTGAAAATCCGAGAGGGACAGAGAGGAATACATAGAGGGGGATTAGAGAGAGACTGTATGGGAGTGTGAGTGAAAGAAAGGAAGATAGAGAGTGGGGTGGAGAGAGAGGAAGAAATAAAGTGTGAGGGGGAGAGAGGGGAATAAAGAG
>SNQJ01S0022679.1:61024-87741 GCA_010110895.2 Picea sitchensis | reverse complement strand
TATTTTTGTTTCTTTTTACTAGTTTTAGTATTGCTTAAGTAGTCAAATTTTTTGTATTATTTAATGAAAATATTAATATTATAATTTAAGTGGATAGTATTTGTGATGAACCTATATCAAAATTGAACGATGTTTCATGGTGGTATTGGTTAGGGTTCAACCCTATCCATCTGCTTTCTCAACCTTGGGCTCGTGTGTGCAGGAACCTCGACCTTCTCGGCAACCAATCTTGGTATGGATGAAAAATCGCTCCCTGTTATGGCAGATATTGCATCCAATGATTATTCTTTTATTGTTTCAAGCACAATGGTGGTGTCTCCCTCTATGAAAACCATGTCCACTTTCCTCAATGACATTGTTTTCCTTTTGAATGTAGTCCCTATGCATTCTATGGGTGATTTCTCCCCTCCTCCCTCCTTTGGAAATCTAGGTAAGTCCTCTTTCAAAGATGTTGTGCAGTGTTCTTCTAATTGTTTGATGGTTCAGGAAGCTTCGACTATCTCTATTTCGATGGTGAAATATTTTGTGTTTAAAGCATCGATCTATAGTTCAATTTCTTTGATATGTCGGTTCATCCGTTCGTGGTCATATCTTATCAATCTGCATAAGTGGACTTCAGACTTCTTGCAACTAATATTAAAGGAGAATATTTTATTTTTCCATGTGCAAAAGGGTTTTTCATTGTGATATTTGATAATGATGAAGACAAAGATTTGATTTTAAATTCAGGTCATTGGTTCTAAGGAAAATTTGGTTTATGCATGAAACCCTAGACTCCTTCCTTTGATCCAATGATAGATACCTTATCATTTGCTCTAGTTTGGGTAAGAGTTTTAAATTTTCCTCTGCAACTTTGGGGTTTACCCTCTCTTCAAACCATTGAAAATTATCTTGTGAAATTCTGCTAATGAAGTGATGAAATAAAAAATTACAATATCACCACATATGCTCAAATATTTATGGAAATGGACTTCAGTAAAGGATTTTCGGTTGAAATAATCCTAATGGGTGAAAAATCCTCCTAGTCTCAAAAGCTAGATTATTAAAATGTGTCTTTTCAATGCATAGCTTGTTTTGAAACATGACACAAGGAAACACATTGCCCGAAAAGGCCAAGGAAAGAAAAGAAACATCAATGTAAGTAAACTTGGTGTGTTGGTGCCAAGGAAGAATACCAAACGATTAGCAAGTTTGAGCCATATTCCATCGATTTTCCCATGGATGAGCTCGAATCAAAATCAAAAGAAATCACGGACACCCCTTCCAATAAGAAAGATATGGATCCACATGATCCTATCAAAGAGGAAGCTCTTACTCCCCTATATAAACCAGGAAGCATCCAAAGAACATGTTGTGGCACCACATGATTAAGTGGAAATGGATTAAATTATTCCCTTAGATATAGTCCAAAAGGTGAGCTTGATAGACCAGACGAAATAATTGGAGACCCTGGAACAACTAGAACCTTGAGATCAGGGCATATCAAGATTGGAGGGATAGGCACTGAATTCATCGAAAAGGAAAGAAGTTTGGACTACAATAGTAAAGAAGAAAAAAACTTCTTAAAGAGAACAAAATGTGGTGACAAGAAGCTGAACTCGTGATCCAATCTAGAAATATATTTCTTTTATGTCTTCTTATGTAAACAACTTGTCAAAATTTTCTCATGCACAAAAATTTAGAATGAAGTTAGCTTTCTTACAACCTCCATCAACCTTTTGATGTAATCTTTTTGTATCCTCAAATAAATGCTCAAACTTCTATGTAATAAGTTGTTTGTTTCACCACAACTCCCTTTTTTATAAATACAAACTCTATTTAAAAAATACAATAATATAATAATTTAAGAAAAAAACCTAGTTATATATACGAAATTCACTTCTCAAACCCTTTTATTTGTCCCATAAGGAATAAAACATTGTCCCATGAGAAATACAAAAAAAAATAGAGATTCCACTATTTAATTTATAAAGATACAAATACTCTCTCTTAATTTTAACATATAAACTTTAAAAAGATACAAATACTCTATCTCTTAATTTTAACATATAAATTTAAAGAAGAAAAATTGTAATTAATATAAACATTATAAATTTTAATATTAATAATCTCTCTTAATTTTAGACATATAAACTTTAAAAAGATACAAATACTCTATCTCTTAATTTTAACATATAAAATTTAAAGAAGAAAAACTATAATTAATATAAACTTTATAAATTTTAATATTAATAATAATTAAAAATTGTGAAAACACATAATTGAAATGTGAAATATATTATATATATATATATATATATTGTAAATTTTAATTTTAAATTNCATAATTGATATATATATATATATATATATAAATATAAATTATTTTTAATTAAAAAAAAATATGTACATCTATAATTAAAAATTAAAAGATTTAGAAGAAAACAGTGTATAAATTTATATTTTCCCCTAAATTTATATAAAAAAGTAAAAACTCAAACTAGTGGTGTATACTTATAATTTTGCGAAAACCTTTTAAAACCCATCACAAAACTCTTTTACTAAATTTATTCTTGTTGCATGTGAAAATTTGTATAGATTATATGGGGTCGTTGGTAAATACAAATATCAGTGGAAAAAGAAAAATGAAGAGAACTTTGAATATATAACTAATGGGCTATCTCGAACTCCCCTGGAAATCATGATCAAACCCAAGACTCTGACGCTCAAGCGTAGGATCGACAACCTCGTTTCGCTGGGCGACGCCACGGCCACGGGATCCTGCACCACAAGGAACAAGGAGAAGCGACTCATAGATTTTATCTCCAATCGTGGTCGTGGGCCTCTGGTTCGATTTCTTTGTTGCGCAGTATTCTTTTTATAGTAAGTTTCTTCATAAAACCAGCCAAATAGATTGGTATTTTTTTTGGACTGAAATTACACTTGGTGATTGTTTTAACCCTCACGAAGGGCATCAAAATTATTTACATTTTTTTTTGTACAGAATTTGTTTTTGCAAAAAAAAATGGCCACCTCTAACAATTTAGGGCCAACACAAGGGCCAATTTTACTTGGCAAGAATTATGAATTTTGGTCTCTTTGAATGAGATCTTTCTTACAAGCACAAGAGTGTTGGGATCCAGTGGTTCATAACTATGTGGAACCAGATCCAATAGATTTGGCTGCCATGACCAATCAACAAAGAAATGCTCAAGCAGAATAGAGGATAAGAGAGAATAAAGCCAAGTTTTGGATTCAGAATCAATAGATGACTCCATATTCTCAAAGATCACAAGTGATGTTACCTCAAAACAAGCCTAAGACATTCTTAGCACAACCCACCAAGGAAATGACAAAGTGAGAACAATCAAGTTGTAGACCTTAAGGAAACACTTTGAGACTTTAAAGATGACTGAGTCAGAGAATGTTGATCAATTCATGACCAGAGTCATGGGAATAGTAAACCAGATCAGGTTGACTGGTGAAGCCATCCTAGATTAGAGGATTGTTGAGAAATTCCTCAAAAATTTTTCAAATAAATTTGAGATGGTTGTTACAACCATCCTTGAATCCAAGGATTTGTCCAAATTTTCAACAACTGAACTAATGGGTTCTCTGGTGTCACATTAGACCAGACTCAATCTGGAAGACGAGTCAATGGTCCATGCCTTCAGTACCCAATTCTCCTTTAGAGTGAGAGGCAGAGACAGAGACATAGGTCACAGAGGAAGAGGGAGAAACCCCAACAACCATCACTCAAGTGAAGACCACACACATCAAAATCAACAATTCGAGCAACAAAGAGGAAGAGGGAGGATATCAAATGACAAATACAACTTACAATGTTATTACTACAAAAAGTATGGTAATTATGAATCTGAATGTTGGAAGAAGCAAAAAACTCAGAACTCAGACAGAGCACATGTCTCAAACCAGGAAGGAGAAAAATCAGATGGGATGTTTCTCTCTTACCACAAGTCTAATGAACAACAAAAGGACCTCTGGTTGCTGGACAATGGATGCAACAATCACATGACATGCAAAAAATATTTAATTTCATGTATTGATTCTTCTGTTTCTTCTGATATTACACTTGGAGATGACTCTTTAGTCAAAGTCCAAGGCAAAGGGATTGTCCATGTTTTGACTAAACAATATGTAAAGAAAGACATACATGATCTCTATCATGTTCCAGATATGAAACATAACTTGCTCGGTGTAGGAAAACTAATGGAATGTGGCTATAAGGTACTTTTTGAAGGATCACCCTATAGGATCTATGAAAAACCTCTGAGTAGAAAATTGATTTCTGAAATCTATATGACTAGGAATAGGATGTTTCCCCTGACTCTTAGAACTGCAAATCTAACCCAACAATATGCATAAAGTGCATCCACCCCCAATGAAACTATGTTATGGCATGTAAGATTTCGACATCTACCCTTTCAGAGTCTAAGTCTCTTGCAGAAGCACTCCATGGTCAAAGGTATACCTATCTTCAAAGAGAAAAATTCCCCATGCGAGTCTTGCATTCGTGGTAAACATAAGATAGATAGTTTTCCACAATCCTCCAATCAATCCAAACAACACTTAGAGTTGGTTCACACTGGCCTATCTAGACCAATGCAAACAAAGTCAATAGGTGGTAGCTTTTAATTTCTAACATTTATTGATGATTTTAACCGGAAAACATGGATCTATTTCCTCAAACACAAGTCTGAAACCTTCGCAAAGTTCAAGGAGTTCAAGATTGAAGATGAAAAATAGAGTGGGAAGTATGTCAAAATACTTAGATCATATGGAGGAGGTGAGTATTGTTCCAAATAATTTGCAAATTTTTGCAAGTCTCAGGGCATCATCATGCAAACCACATCCAGGTATACTCCACAAAAAAATGGAGTGATTGAGAGGAAAAAATAGACTATAATGAACGTGGAAAGGAATCTACTCAGAGAGAAATGTTTGTCAAATTTATTTTGGGCTGAAGTTGTAGCATGCTCAATCTATCTCCTGAATCGATCTCCAACCACCAGTGTCAAAATGAAGGTCCCTCAAGAGGCATGGAGTGGGACAAAAATGAATGTTGCTCATCTCAAAACCTTTGGCTACATTGCATTCGCTCACATACCTTCCGAATTGAGGAATAAGATTGATTATCAAAGTAAGAAATTCATTTTTGTTGGCTACAGTGAGACATCTAAATCTTACCGCATGTACAATCCAATTTCAAATAAAATTATTCTCAGCAAAGATGTAAAATTTCTGGAAAATCAGTTTTGGAGTGAGTCTGAAAATCGCCCTATGGACAACCAAAATCCACTGCTGCCACTTCCTGAACACACATAAAATTCAGGATAGCAAACACATCAGCCTATCCTTCCATGATTGTAGGTACAAGGACTGCCTTAAAGCTCCCAGAGTAGCTTTTCTTCAAGAATAAATTCATCCCTTGAAGTCAAAAATCAGTGAACTCGAAGCTTGAAAAAGATGCATCAGCAGTTGGATGATTTTAATCAACAAAATATTTTTATAGTTTTATCATTCCAACCCACATCTTTCAAAGAGGTAGCTAAAGAGCCACATTGGGTTCAAGCCATGAACCAAGAAATTGACTCTATTGAGAAGAACAAGATATGGGATCTTGTCGATTTTCCAAGGCATAAGACTAGCATTGGTGTCAAAAGAGTTTACAAGACTAAACTCAATGACAAGGGACATATTTAAAAACACAAAGAAAGACTTGTTGCAAAAGGATTCTTGTAGCAACCATGGATTGATTATGGTGAAACCTTTTCTTCAGTAGCAAGGTTGGATACTGTAAGGACCCTTTTATCTATAACATCTTAACACAAATGGAAAGTATACCATATGGATGCCAAATCAACTTTCTTGAATGGTGTCCTAGAAGAAGAAGTATATGTGGATCAACCACTAGGATTTGAGGTCAAAGAGAACCCAGGAAAAGTGTATTGGTTGAATAAAGCCTTGTATGGCTTGAAGCAATCTCCAAGATCTTTGTACAACATAATTGATGCTTACTTGATGAAGGGTGGTTTTAGCAGAAGCCATAATGAGCCAACAATGTACAGCAAAATAGATCTGCAAGGTCAAATAATGATTGTATGCATGTATGTTGATGATATGATATACACTAGCAATCTTCAATTAGATAGTTTTAAGCATGCCATGCGATCTGAATTTGAGATGACACATCTTGGCATAATGAAATATTTTTTGGGGGATTGAAGTTGATCAATCATCTGAAGGCATTTTTGTCTGTCAGCAAAAGTATGCTACTGAAATTATCAAAAGATTCTACATGGAAGACTGCAATCCAACAGAAACTCCTATACCCCTAGGCACAAAATTGAGAAAGCAATATGAAGGCCCTAATGTAGATTCTACTTTATATAAAAGTTAAGTGGGCATCCTGTTGTATCTTACAGCTACTAGACCTAATATTATGTATGAAGCGAGATTTCTTTCGAGGTTCATGGAATCTCCCAAATATTCTCACTGGAAAATAGCCAAATGGATTCTAAGATATTTTGCAAGCACACTCAATTTTGGATTATTGTACACTCAGTCTGAAGATTATCATCTTTCTGGCTACACTGACAATGATTTTGCAGGAAACCTAGATGACTAGAAAAGCACTTCAGGATATGATTTTCACTTGGGCACAAATATTATTTCTTGGGAGCCAAAGAAGCATCCCATTGTCTCCATATCTTCTGCAAAGGCAGAGTATGTCACTGCTACCTCAGCTTCATGTCAATTTGTGTGGTTGCGAAGATTATTGAATGACATGTCACATATGAAAAAGGAGCCAACTCCCATTTTCTATGACAACACTTAATCAATTGTCTTGTCGAAAAACAATGTTTTTCACAATAAGAGAAAACACATAGAAACTCGCTATCACTTCATACGCGAGCTAGTCAATAATGGTGAAACAACTCTACAATTTTTTGAATCAGGAGATCAGCTCCCAGACATCTTTACAAAGACATTGGGAAAAACCATGTTTCATTTCCAACGATAACACTTGGGTATTATAAGTGTTGATGTTTGTAACCATTGAGTTTAAGATGGAGTGTTAATGATAAAATCCAACTGTTTTTTATTTTACACTACTAGTTGTTCTCGATAGTTATACCAATCTGCGTTTTTCTTTACTTTCTTGTTCTTGATTTGTTGGCTACGCCTTTAGCTATAAGTTTGTCTTTTTTCTTAATACAAGTGTGCTCCACACATTCCTCTTTTCTTACTTTACTCTATTGTCTTTGTTGTTTCTTTCACTCTGTCTGCGCAGGTTCGCATCTGTCTGCGTAGTATATCATAAATCTGGTGTGAGTTTTGTATTGTAATTTATAATAGAACTTTCTGAGAAAGATTTTTGTTATAAAATATATATATATTTTTAAATTATATTAAAAATGGTAAGAATGTGTTTATATTCAACAATCCACTAGATATTATTTATATCTAGGATTGATTGGCGTTAACTTCTTCTGCACAGGGGTGAGTATCAAATGATGGATTCAAAAACTTGACAAGAAAATGTGCAGATAGCAGAATATCCCGAATATAGTAATAGAATAAATAGTATAATGCTAACCTTTAGCCACTTTACGCAAAAGGTTTTTCCAAAATTTATATAACGACCATGTCCATATTTCCATCTGGCTTGACTATAGCCACCACCTATTTTAGACACAATTATTGCACATCCCTACAAGTGAATTTAGGCATTTGAATGTATATGAACTCAGTTTCAAAAGAAGAATTATTAAATGCGTTGAGGATGTAGCAAAGCGACCTCCATATCACTCATAAGGTTCTTACATAAAAATGATGGGCTTGGTTCATAGAGAATATAAGAAGAATGCTATCTAATTGATGAAAATATTCATTAAGAATGTTCTCATTTCTTGGTTGAGTTTCACACATTCCTCGTTCAATGGACAGTTGAAAATTTTCAAGATTGTTGCTCTTGACAACAAAATACCTACATTTGTATAAAGAAAGAGGATAAATATAAATCGATAATGTTACATATGGACATGTAACATATGAACGAATAAGAGTTCACCATGGACCAAACAAATTAAAACTGTAAGTTAGAGAATGTAGGAAACCTTGAAGTTCCTTGTGGTAAGCTTGAAGTCAAGGAGTTAGGGTTCCTAATAGTATGGTCGTATCTGGATCTATTACTGGATGGTTTCTACCTTTTAATGATCTCTAAAACCTCTTCCATAGGAGATGGTGGACCAGGAAGCTTCGTATGCTTGTAACCACAATTAGGTCCATTGGGACAGAAACCAAAGTTATACTTGTATTTATACAAAACAATAACCTCGCCTGGAATTTCCAAACTAACCAAAATGGAACTAAACTTGTACTATATCGAACTCTAATAAATTGTATAGATTGAACCTTATATATATATATATATATTACTCACACGAAGCACTCCTCGCCAACTTCAATGGCGTGGTTGTAGATGCAATGCTAATCATTAGGACATTCTTCATCTCTTCTAAATTATGGCCAGATGGCCATCAAAGAGTGGTCATAGCATTGGAAAAAAATAGAGGTAACATCATCTTTAGTACACAAATTTTTGGAACATTGTCGACGTACCATCTGTGTTAATGGATAAATTCGTGAGTGCAGACACAAACCAATCTCCCTAGATCCACCTGGATCTAGAACAAAGCAAGATAGAATAGGACGCTTTCCTTAAGTTTTAAATATTGAATTTACTAAGAGGCAAGAATAAGTAACATACCTTATAATCGCTTCCTATAGTCTTTGTTACTCCCAGCAGCTCCGATTAGCTCTTGTGGAGTCAAGATCAAACAACACAAACCAACCAAAGTGATAGCGATAGCATAAACTCAATAAACCTATGTATGTGATCAAGGAATTATACAATAAAACACAACAAGCTTTTATAGGAAAGAATCATATGCATGTCATATTAAATGTGAAGAGATTACGAAACCATTGCCTTGATGTGGTAAGGTCCCTTCCAAGTAGCCAGTTCCCACACACTTTGACTCCAAAATTTCTGAGACCATAGATCTGATAACTACTCAAAATCTATCTTGACAAAAGTAAATCTCAAAGCCATTCTAATCAGGCTAATAATTCCAAGCCAAGAACCACAACCAAGAACCCTTCTCCATGAGAGCTCCCTCTCCTTTATAAGTTGAAGGGATAAGGTGGGGAGGTTAGGATGATCCACTAAATCATGAAAGTGAGTAAGATCCAAACCGTTCGGATGCCACCTCACCATAGAAGCTTCCCCTTTCTAGAAGATTTGAGAGCGATGAACACATCTTTTGACATCGTTACACCCTAGCTATAGAGCAGCCCGCAGACTATTAGCACCTAGCTATAGTGCAACTGCGAGGTGGTCATTCTAAGCACCACTGCCTATATAGCAACCTACTTGAACATTCAGCACATAGGTTTTACATGGGAAAAAGCAATTTCTTTTCTCAAGGGAATTTCTTCTTCCTTCTCTCTTTAGAAACTCAGATTGCTGTGTGACCCCTCTGAAGGCAGATAGGTTTATCATTAGCGATCATAGGGATGTGAAAATAATGTATGAGAGAGGCCCCCAAAGTATGAATTTAGAACATAGTGATAGTTGAAATGCTTTGTCGAGTGTGTAGGGAACAAAGGCAGTTGGTGAAAACACGCCAACAAACAAGGAATCACAGTACAATAATATATCATCAGCAGCGAGGTGAGCATTCCCATACTCAGGAATAAAAATGACTCAAAGCATAAAATGCCGACTATCACGAAGATCCATGTCAAGTAAAGACGGGGTCATGGCCACCAAACATGTGTGGATCCATGCCAATGGCTCAAATCTGAACATACCAAAATACACTCTGGATCTATGTGTTAAAGACTCAAATTTGAACATAGCCACGGAATATACAATGAAGATCTATACGGTACTGGAATATACTCCAACGCGACCTGAATCTATTAGAAAAGATATCGAGTCTTCATCTCCACCACCACTCTATAGTCTGAATCTAACCATGTGAATACATGTGTTGAAGTCTAACATGGTAGAAACCACTTGATTACAGGTCATTGGGTGTATCTACAGTTAGCCAACAAGTCTGAGGAAAACACATTGTGTCCATTGACTCCCAAAGATACATAGTACAATCAGAATGTGAATAAATGTTGAAGTCGAGACACTTTCGTGGGAATCTTCCAATCCGAGTCGATTATGAAAACCCTTGTCGAAGGAAGCACGCCATTGAGGCATGCAAGTTCTAAGGTACCAAATGGTTTCTAAGTCTAATTTACGGATAATGAGTTGAAGTCAAATGGAAAAGACTCGTCACATGAGGACCTTAATGCTTATCCCACATCAATGACGAGAGCAGTAACAAGATTTGATGTAGATCCCGGAGTAACAAGTGATTGGTGGCCTTCGGGGATGGCCCGGCCTTAATGAAAACTTTAAGGCGCAAAAAGGCCGGCGCAATAGAAAGCTTTTAGGGTTGGGCATCTCTTTGAACATATTGGCATTAGGTCATGTGGAAATCTGACTCAACAACAAGGATCATAGACCAATTTGTAATCTTACAAGAGGTATGATGATCCGGAGACAAGTGGATTTTCCAACCTAGACACAAAGTGAGTGAAGACGTATTATTCCATGACTCTTTCATGGAATCTGAGGTTTAGACACAATTCTTTCCCAATTTTCCCCCGTTTCATTACATGAGAGTACCTCTTTATTTTTCGCAAAAGCAGGGAGGATAACATATGCTTGTAATATAAGCTCATCCTTAGGACGAGTCCCTCGAATATGTTTAACGAACCCTAGGAAGGAGTGGTTAGGTCCCATTCTGAATGCAATGTCGATGTTTGTTTACTTAGGTCCAAAGATAGAAAACTTCGGGGTTTTTCATGTTGTTTTGAGAGTAAGAAAAACACTTAAAGAGAACTCATATCCCATATGGGCCTTTCAATGTTTGTTTTATGAGTCCAAGAAAGAAAACTCAAAGGTTTTTACAAGATTATAGAGTTTGGAAAAACACTTAAAAGAGAACTCTCTAGAGTTCCTTTTTAAATGAAATTAGTCTGGATGAGACCGAGAAAGAGATAAATTATAATACAGGGCGTACTTCAAATGCACTTTTATAAACAGAAAATAACAAGGTCTCGGCAATCTTTCATGTTTAGAGTCTAAAAAGGGCTTAAAGAGGACTCAATTGGGTTCCTTTTTATTATAAACCTTCTTTGAGAGTCCAAAAAGTGATAAAAGTATACTCGGTTACATTCTCACTTATTTGAGCGAGAAAGAACAAGACTAAGATCGATAACTTATTCTTATGTATTCTGACATGAGAAAGAAGAAAGACTAAGCTGGGGATTGTTTTCATTTTCCATAGCTTTGAAAACAAAACAAAACTATCTTAGGATAGATTTTATTTTACACAAGCTTAAAAACTAAACAAAACTATGCTTGGACTGGTTTCATTTTACAAGCTTGAACCGGAGGAAACTATGCTTGAGGTAGATTGGTTTCATTTTTACACAAGCTTGAACCATAAGAAAACTATGCTTGGAGCTTCCCAGCGCATGGTTGGTACTTAGCCCCAGCTTAAAAATATAGTGGCTCAACTTGACATAAGTCAATTTGTGAGCAAATGCCCCCAAGCAGTTTCTTCAAGACAAAGGAGGAAAGAAGCACAAATGCTAGGCGAAGGACTTGACTCAAGCGAGGAGAGGGAAAACTATTTCATTTTTTAATGAGCTTGACATAGAAACAAGAACTATGCTTTCGTAACCTGCATTTCATTTTTAATGAGGTTGATATAGAGATGCGAAAAACTATCCTCAAGTGGTTCATTTTTAGAGCTTGAAATTAGAAAACTATGCTCAAAGTCCTCTCATTTTCATTTTTTTAGCGAGATTAAGCGAGATGAAAAACTATCCTCGAAATCGGGTTCAATCCCTAGACCTCTGTTTCATTTTAACGATGTTGCCACGCGAGGAGATTACAAAAACTATCCTCGAAGCCTCTTCTTGATCATGTATTCCAAAGAGGACAATGCTCGGAATGACACCATAATCCAAGGGACAAAATAGGTCTTGGCTTCCAAGAGGTCTTCCTTGGAAGGAAGAAACACACTCACGAAGGAACACATGTCGAGGGAATTAGGTAACAGGAGTTAAGAGATCAATCTCTAAGAACCCTATCGAGAGAGATTACCATGTCAACTAATGGATCTAAGTCGCCAGTTGAAGCAATGGGTGACAGCATACATAATTCACACAGCGAGAGGCGATGCAATGCATACAAGAACCATTGAGGGGAGGCAATCTAGGAGGGATCAATGAATGAAAGTTGATCCAGCAGTCACAACTGGGTCCATGCATTGGGAAATATATCACACAGAAAAAAGTAGAGACAATAGCTTTCATGGCATAGACATAATCTTTCGCCCAAAGAGGGTAAAAGAAAAATCAAGAATTAAGTGGACTACCATGACATCAATAAAGGCAGTTTTCCCTCCCAAAGTTATGAGGAACTGAGGGAAGGTCCCCTACGAATTAAGCCAATTTTTGTTAATGGATAAGTGCGTGAGTGGGACACAAACCAATCTCCCTAGATTTTTGGATCTAGAACAAAGCAAAAGAGCAGAATAGGGCGGCTTTCCTTAGGGTTTTAAATATTGAATTTACTAAGAGGCAGAATAAGTAACATACCTTATAATCACTTCCTATAGTCTTTGTTACTCCTTCGCTCCGGTGCTCTTGTGCGGTCAAGATCAAAACAACTTTAAACCCAACCAAAGTGATAGCGATAGCATAAACTCAATATAAACCTATGGCCAATAATGATCCAGGAATCATAAAATAAAACACAACAAGCTTTATAGGAAATAATCATATTACTGTATTATATTATATGTGAAAGATATATTACAACCATTGCCTTGATGTGTTAAGGTCCTTCCAACTATGCGTTCCCCACACACTTTGACTCCAAATTACGAGGACCATAGTCGATAGCTACTCCTGTCACAATGTGACAAAGCAAATCTCGGCCCTCCAGCCAAACTAATAATTCCAAACCAAAGAACCACAACCAAGGAACCCTTCTCCATGAGAGCTCCTCCTTTTATAAGTTGAAGAGGGATAAGGTGAGGAGTTAGGATGATCCCACTAAATCATGAAGCGAGTAAGATTCAAACCGTTCAGTTCCACCTCACCATAGAAGCTTCCCTTTCTAGAGATTAGAAGCCGTCTACGTTTTCCCACGTCTTTGGGAATGTGCACCCTAGCTATAGAAACGCAAACTATTGGCACCACAGCTATAGTGCAACGCCCTGCGAGAATTGGTCATTCAGCACCACGCCTATATAGCAACACTTGAACATTCCTTTTATAAGGTTTACATGGGAAAAGCCGATTTCTTTTCTCAAGAGGGAATTTTCTTCTTCCTTCTCTTTGGGAATCAGACCCCCTTTGTGACCCCTCTGAAGGCAACGAGGATAGGTTTACATCATTAGCGATCATAGGGATGGCCAGAAAATAATGTGTAACAAACTCACATCATTAACGATCATAGGGATGACGAAAATAATGTGTAACAAACTCCTTATTTTTTTTTGGCTTTTCTTTAGAATAGTATGTGGCCATTGGCTAAGGGCTTGCACCGCAATTCTAGCGTAGTGAACTCTTATCCTCCATATCACCTTTATTGTTATTGTTGCCTGTTACAATTCAATGTCATATCATATCAATATCGCATTCCTTGTTGTTGTTGCCAGCTACAACTCGATCATATCATATCAATAAACCCGCATATCAACTTTCTTGTTATTGTTTATAGCTACAGCTTGATCATATCATATCATATTAGGAAACTTGCATATCACCTTTCTTGTTATAGTTGCCGACTATAATTCTATCTTGTACTATTAAACTATTAATACCGTCGGTATTTGTATTGATATATTGGATAGCTTAACACTGCCTCCGTCCATACCACTGGTATTTGTATTGATATATTGGAAAACTTAAAATTGTTGCCTCCCATTTTATTGCATTCATCATAGATGAAAAGATTCTTCATCGCGTAGAAATTATGAGCGCAACATTAATGTTGGTTGCAGGTCAATGTTTATTACCTTGCAAATTATATAGATGGACCATTAAATTTGTTACATCATGGTTCATGGTTTCGGGCACAATTTTGTGGAGGGATAATGAACACTTTGAAAATCATAAATCATCCAGAAATTTTGTGGAGCGGATGATGAAAGCGAAGTTATCATATTAGATGTAGTACCATGATTTTATCAGAAAAAAATATTGGCTGACATACAAGAAGGGTCATCTTGGCTGAGTCAGGTTGGGGATGAAAGGAATACAAGAATCTCGGGTTCTTGTAAATAAATATATTGCCTACTCTAAGGTCATAAGAGGATGAGTAAACAACCATGTGGTATGACCACTCACAATCTAAGCACAAGTGTCACTTTGATGTCTAGTCTCGGTACACCTTAATGGTTGATAGGATGTGCTAAATTAACTTCCTCTTAAATTTCTCATTAAATTATTTAATATATAATTAATCACTTCAGTATTGATCCTCCTTCTCTTATTATAGTTCCTAGCATTCATTTCGAGTTTAATGGTGTATTAATTTAGTTTGACTTTAATTTTTTTGCAATAAACTTAATGGTCAACATAAAAAATAAAAAAATATTATATTTTAATATATAAAATAAAACGTTTTTTTAACAGTTCATTGGTTGGTAAGTTCAAAGTGTTATTGGAGCTTTCATTTTTTTAGAGAATTTAAATTAATGAAATCAGAGTTGTTATAGAATTTAAATTAATGAAATCAGAGTTTAAGGAGAAGCGACTCACAAATTTTCTATCCGATTGTGGTCATGGGCGTCTGGTTCAATTTCTTTGCCACGCAATATTCTTTTACAATAGGTTTCTTCATAAAACCAATAAAATAGAATGATATTTTTTTTGGACTGAAATTATACAGGGTTTTTTTCATCATTTGTGATTTTTTTAACCCTCAGGAATGACATCAAAATTATTTACAGTTTTCTTTTATGTAATGAATTTTTTTTAAATGGCCACCTCTAACAATTTAGGGCCAACACAAGGACCAATTTTACTTGGCAAAAATTATGAATTTTTGTATCTCTGAATAAGATCCTTCTTACAAGAACATGAGTGTTGGGATCTAGTTGTTCATGGCTATGTGGAACTAGATCCAACAGATATGGGTACCATGTGTTACAGAGAAATCCCCTTGCAGACAAGTGGATTCTCTGTTGGATACTAGACCCCTATGACCAAGACAGAAAAGTTCTATTGTGGACACTGGATTTCCTTTTCATGAAGATAAACTATCCAAAGAAGAAGAAGGAAGAAGAGTAAAGTTAGTGTCCACAATAACACTTTTTTGTCTTGGTCATAGGGGTCTAGTATCCAACAGAGAATCCACTTGTCCGCAAGGGGATTTATTTGTAACAGAAATTGGTGACTCCACTGGGGAGGATCTTTGATTTTTGATTCCTTTCCTAGGTCTTGTCTTTGCCTTTGCTCATTCTTTGACCTTCTCCATACCGTGTCTATGATTCATAGATCTATTGATTGGCTCTTTATTTCATCATATTTACTTTGATTGATTGAGTTTGCTTGAATTTTTAATTTTCTGGGCATTTTTCAGAACTTTAAGAGCCTAACGCTCCCATGCCTTTGCTACCAGAACACTAGCGCTCCCTATTGGTATTACACAGAGCGTTGGAATTCTCTGGTGCCCTTTACACCAGAGCGTTGCCCCTTTTCTGTGAAAAATCTTCTAGGGTTTCATTCTCTGAGTTCATTTCTTTCTTTTGGAACTTGCTCAGGAGTCGTACAACCTCAGTACATATTGGTCTTGGCCTTCAACACTCTTCTTTCTGAGAATTGATCACCTTTTGTTTGGAATTTTGATGTTTTTTCCTTACCTTGAAGTCACTCTTTGTCTTTGACGATTTAGAGTCAATTTACTATTTTCTTCTCATTTATTTGATTGAGTGGAAGATTTTGTGAGGAAAATCAAGGATCTATGCACTATTCCATTTGATATTTGAGGTATTTTTCCCAAGCAATTCTTGGTTTTTCATCATCCATTACCTTTCTCCTACCTTCACTAGAAATTTCACCTTTTTCATGCATTCTGGGTAATGTTTTTGCAAAATTTTTGCCATTTTTATGATTTTCTAGGAGCACCAACGCCCCCCTATAGGTCATACCAGAGCGCCAACGCTCCCCTACAATGTTTTAGGGGGCGTTGCAACACTCTGTGCACCCTTATGGGGGAGCGCTAGTGTCTTTTTTGAGTGAAGTCGCCTTCTTTTGCTTAGTCTTTTGTAGCCTGTTTTGTAGTACTCTTTACCCAGAGTCCGTGGTTGGTTTGTGAAGTTGTTTGGATTGGTTCTTGATGGTTTTTGATGCTTGTCACTCTCTTTCGTCTTGATTGGATCTTGAAACCTCTTTTAGAAACGTGAAATTTCCTTTTCTAGCTGCATTTTTGTCGAGACAGTGTTGAGTGGTTTCTCTTTATGCCTATCATTTCTTGGATTCTTCTTTGCATTTTATTGTCTTCCTTGAATGCTTGCATTTGAAGTAGCATAATTGCATGTTTTTTTTGACATTTTGGGACATTGTGCATATGAAATGATGAATGTTTTCTGCTTCTTGTAGCATATCTTTCATCAAAATTAAAAGATTGCATATTCATCTCTTTGCATAGCTTTCGAGTCGGTCAAAACACCGTATTGTCCATTCCATTTTTCCTTTGAGTAACAACAGCCTTAAAAAATCAAGCGCTAAACTAAAAATTGATTAGACATTTTTTACATTTTCTGGTAGCAAACCTACATTAGATTAGTTGTAGGGCTTTGGAATAGGTGTGAAAGATAACTTTCCAAAGTTGCAAACAAACATAGGATCTTCTGTTAGGGAGCAGTGAAATCCAATTGCTACATTTTGTCCGGGGAAGCCCTTCTCACACAAGGTTCAAACCTAAGGTCGTATTGAGCCTAGAAAAATTACTCACCCTTATTTGTTGGTCTTGGTGTAGATATTGCACGTATTATGGGGGTCTCTTGAAGGTATAACCACAATGATGAGTGGAATCCTTTCAAGTTGATTTCGGGCTAGATACCCTGCCCTTGCACGTGGATTAGACTGTCGACTGTTTCCCTAGGCATCACTGTTGTAGTTGGTAACCTTAGTGGCCTATCTCTTTATGGTATTTACTCAAGGTGACTGTGGAGGGGCATGTCTTCGCGGTACCTGGAATCGGCGTTGGCCAGACTCACTCAGGCTCCTTGGAGGGTATACCCACGATTATGTGTGGGAGCTTGCACCAGGGTGTAAGTCTGTTAAGCAGGTCATCAACGTAAATTTTCCACTTGCTCTATCTCATCCCATTCTTAATTTGTTCCCACGATGTTGGATTTCATCACCAACTAGTGTGCTCATTGTGAGAAGGTTTTGTTTTCTTTCTTTCTTACTAGATTTTTAGTGTGTGTTGTTTGTTTTCACTAGCAAAATCTAGGTTGGATTTTTTTTTTTTATGGTGTCAGTTCTCGGAATGACCAATGAAGGAACCCCTTTTATAGGGGAACCCTTTGTTTTTCCTTCTTACAGAAACGTTGGTCCTCCTTACATCGCTACTTTGAGCCTTCCAACTCTCACAATTGGGTTACCGGTATGGTTGTTTTCCACTCCAGTGATCTTAAATGCAGGTGCTTCAGATGTAAGCACACCACCCACACATCAACCTCCTTTCAAACTTTCTCCTTCTTCACCCGTCAGGTCTCCTTCCATTTCTCCTTCTTCTCCTAGTGAAAGATCTCAAGCAGGTAGCCAGATTGATAAGAAGAAGAAGAAATGAAAAGAGAAGAAGAAGAAGAACCCAAAAAATACCAAGCCTCCAACTACATCAGATGTTGGATCTAAGCAACCAACTATTGTTAATAGTACTGGGAGTGTTGATGAGGTTAACAAGATTAAAATGAAGGATATAAAACTCAAATTCCCTTGCAGTCTTTGTAAGGGTGAAGACTTTATGAGGCATTTCCCTGGTCTTCCCAAGGTCTTAGAAATGTGGCCCACCACGTCATTGGCCCCTGCTCGACATGCTAGTGATGCCCCATTAACTAGTGACGTTAAAGTTGTTAAGAAAAAGAAAACTGTCAAATTTCCTTGTATGTTATGCGAAGGTGATCATTATTCTCACCGTTGTCCTCGTATGGACGAGGCTTCTTCTCTTTTGAAAAATCTTCAACTTCCAATCAGTTATCATAAGATTTATCCCAACCCATCATTAGTTGATGGACTGGTCAATCCGGTTCCATCCTCGGTCAGTCTGGTTGATCAGGTGGTCAATCTAGTTTCATCCTTGGTTGAACCACTCACCAAAGTAGTTGATCTAGTCCCATCATCTATCAGCCCCAATCTTCATCAAAAGAGTGAAACCAAAGTAGTCAATCTGGTTCTACCATCGGTCAATCCCACTCCTCCTCTGAAGAGTATCAAAGTGGTTGATTTGGTTATGCCATCGGTCGATCCCACTCCTCCTTTGAGGAGTGCCAAATTGATTGATCTAGTCCCTTCCTCGGTCAGTACCACCCTTCATCCAAAGAATGCCAAAGTGGTTGATCCAATTACAACATCAGTCAATCCCAATCTTCCTCTGAAGAGTTCCAAGGTGGTCGATCTGATCCCATCATCATTCGATCCTACTCTCCCTATAGAGAGTAAACCCGATACTGCCAATGTTTTTCTCATTGATACAAAATCTACCATGTTGGGGAGCATTCCTCCTTCTCTCATCAAACCCCATCCAAGTAATGAGGCCATCCGTTTTGATTGGGGTGCATTTACTGGACCTCGTCTTCCCTCTCACATTCCTTTCAAGATTATAGTACAAGTTTGTGGTCAGGTCATTCCTCAGACACTGATAGATGAAGGTTCATCCGTTAGTATTTTTTCCTCTATTGCTTGGCAACATTTGGGTTATCCTCAGCTTGTGCCAGTTACCCAGACTCTTTTCTCTTTTAACAGAAGAACCAGTCACCCTTTAGGGATCCTTCCTCTGTTTCCTGTAACTTTGGGAGGGAAAACAAGCTTTATTGATGTTATGGTAGTCCAGGACCCCTTGGATTTCAATTTACTCCTTGGGCGAGATTATGTATATTCCATGAAAGCTATTGTGTCCACTCTCTTTCGTGTGATATCTTTCCCTCGTGATGGAAGAATGGTGACTATTGATCAACTTTCGTTTGTTGGCCCTAACTTGACCATCAACTCAATAACCTCCTTAAATGGGTCTGATATGAAGTTGGTATCACCCCTGTTGCAGTTCAATTATGTGGCATTATCTCCCATGACTTCAACTTCCAATGACTTAGATCCATTAGTTGACATGGTCATCTCTTCGGTAGGGCTATTGGAGCTTGATCTCCTTACCCTTGTCGTGGCCCTCGACATGTGTTCCTTCCAGAGAATTATTCTTCCATCCTGTGAATATATCTTGGAAGCCATGACCGAGTTTTGTCCCTTGACATGGTGTCATTACAAAGTGTTATCCTCTTGGAAGCCATGATCAAGAAGAGTCTACGAGCATAGTTTTTCTTCTCTGTGGAAAGATCGTTAAAAAATGAAAATGAGGTCACAAGTATGGTTTCTATTCTATGTGGAAAGCTCGTTAAAAAATGAAACAAAGGCTACGAGCATAGTTTTACTCTCTGTATCAATATCGTTAAAAAATGAAATAGAAATCTGGGGATTGCACCTAGAGCCTTGAGCATAGTTCGTTTCCTGTGTCAAGCTCATTAAAAAATGAAATAGTCACCTCTCCTGTCAGGTCAAGTCTTTCGCTAGATCTCGTACATGTCGAGTTGAGTCTTTCATTAGGTCTCGTATTTGAACCTTCATTTCATCCACCCTAAATCCTTTTTCTCCATCTAGTAGATAAATTGGTGACAACCTCAAAGTCGGTGAATGAATTGAAGCTTCGGGGGCATGTCTCTAGCCTTTGATGATCATTATGGAGTCAAGACACTAGCTTTCAAGTTGGGGGCACACTAAGCTTAGTCTTTGTTCCTTCTCGTGCTCGTAAATACATGAGAATGCAACTAAGTATACTTTTATCACTTTTTCAGACTCGTAAAGGTTATACAAAAAAGGAATCCCTTGGAGTCTCCTTTAAGCTCTTTTCAGACTCCCTAAACATGAAAATATTGTCGAGTGATCTTGCTTCCTTTCCCACTTGTTAAAAGGTTTGAAAGGGATTATTTCGAGTGGTATTTTATCTCTTTTTTGGCCTCGCGAGACTAAAATTATGAAAAAGGACAACACTGGAGTCGTGTTTAAGTTCTTTTCAGACTCTCTAAATATGAGAAATCATCGATTTTACCTTCTCTGGACTCGTTAAACAATCATACATTGAAAGGCCCATATGGGACCAAATCCTTACTTCTTCCAGTTCGTTAAACAAAGGAAGAGGGACTTACCAAAGGTGAGTTATATCGATCATGTGTTACCCTCCTCGAGCTCGTTAAACTAAAAATAGGTACTCGTCTATCTGGATGGGGGAAAAAATTGAAGGAAGCAATCCAATTAATTTTTGAGAACATTACCAGTAATTCTTACAGTTTCCCTTGAACACGACATTTTATCTTTTCATGCATTTCTATCCACCGAACCTCTGCACTGAACCAATCCTTTGAGTTTCCTTACTCCTTTTGGTCACCCGACGAAAGTCACAGTATCCACTCCATTATCAAGTTTTGGTCCTTGTCAAGTTTCTGCTATCATGCCTCAGTGTTAAAGGGAAGTATCTGCCTCAAGAGTCAACCATCACAAATTCCTATTCCAATACCCGTGTTAGTCCATGTTATTTTGATCCACCAATTACATCTCTGTGTCATTTTCATGTCATTGATGGGGGATACACCAAGGCCCTCCCTTGACGAGTTTATTCATGTCGACTTTAGCACATTATCCAGGAGCTAGACTTAGAAACTAGTTAGTACCTTGGGACCTACATGCCTCAATCGCATGCCTCCTCACGTCCAACAGTGGGTTTACATCATTGATTTATGATCGGATGATTCCATGGTTGTTCGACTTTAGCTCATCCATTCACATTCATTGGAATGTAATAGAGTACCTTGGGAATCATTGACATCAATGGTGATTTCCCTCGTGCTTGTTAATGGTTTACCTCATTGACCGATAATCAAGCGGTTTCTGCCATGTTCGACATAAAGACATCTATTCACATGGTTAGACTCATACTGCATCAGGATCGGTAAGAAGACCCTGGGTTGAGTCATCACTCTTATATGTATATTTCCCAGGTTGCGACGGATTTTCTTTTGAATGTTGACACATATACTGTCACATAGATGTTATAGCAATATTTGCCTCACCATTTCTATCTTGCACAGAGGACCTTTTTCCATTTCCCTTTGCAGACTTATCATCCCCTTTTGATGAATCCAGAGCTAAAAATATACATTTTTCCACATATATGCTCCCTATATACTATGGAAGATGCGTATATGCTTGTTGATCCACTACAACCCACGTACATCGCAATTTGTGCCAGAAAATACAAAATGAGGCCAGGTTTCCAGGTCACGATAAGAGATCTCTGATCCTTTCCCTTCCATTTAATGGAAACGTTCCGACTCGATCCTTCAGTTTCATCCTGAAGGCTATAAGAGAATAATTTCAACCTATGGAAAAGAAGGATAAAACATTCAACTTTGAGAGCAAAGTTACTCTGGAGAAATTACTTCATATTGAGTCTGCATCCCTCTCTCCCTCTCAAGTCTGAACACAGTGTTTAGCCCCCGATCTCTTTCCCTATTGTTGAGAGGACCTCATTGCCTCTTTCCTATGAGCTTGCCTTTGGTGGAGGATTGAAGTGGTGGAGACCCAATTGGAAGGAATTTGGTTTCTTGGTTTCGAACCGTGCCGACACGAAAGTCTGTATCGTGGTCACTTCTACTGATCAATTATTAATATAAATACTCCTTTCCCGTCCTATTGATATATTGAAAATATATGATTGTTATCCATGGAAATGTTTGTAATGTTTATTAATGGATTATGCTATCTAATGTGACAACCCCTTTTATATTATCATTGTATACTTGCTCTGCTTGTTTGTTGAGAACTTCTTGTAGGTATAAATCTTTGGGTCAAAGTGCTCAACGGTGGAACATCATCAAACGTTAGATCGAGGTAGGCCTCTTTCTTATATTTCACATTAGTTTATATAACATATGTTGGAATTGAGTTGATTTCTACAGTCATACATGTCTGTTGTGTTTTACCCTTGGCCATAGAGAGTTTTTCCCTTGTAACAATAGATCCACTTTGTATCGGTCATGGCTATGTCTTTTCGTCTCATAGATCCACTGTGTATTTCTCGTGTCTATGATCAGTTAAGGTCACAACATTATAGATCCACATTTTAATATAGTGGCTATACCTTTTTGTCAATATAAGTATGGATCCGCAGTGTATTTTATGGTGGCCATACCTTGCAAGTCTTTATCACCCAAGCATAGGTATGATTGCCTTGGGTTTGAAACATATCATAATATTTGTTTGATGGTTGTGTGTAACTTCTACCAGGTTCTCTGAGTCCATACCCTTGCTTGAAAAATTCTACAAAGTACTTCAGTCATCAATTTTTGTCTTCTAACTTCGTACTTTGGGGGGCAATCTGTTACACATCAAAATCACTCACTTCAATGATGACCTATTGTCATCATTTCAAGTGTCGCAAGTGTTGAAAACATCATACTGTCATATCGCCTATGTTGTGTCTCTAACGACATCACAGGGACACTTAAGACACCTTCAAAGAATTAGGGAAGAATCCCCTCAATCTCTGAAGTTGGTTGGATTTGAATCTGAGGTCAAGGAATGATATTAGGGAAGATCCACAACTGAAGGAGATGAATCCTCAACTTATCCCAAAGATCTCTCAAGTGGTTAGGTTTCTCCAATCTTATATAAGGAGGCCTTCTCATGGTGAAGAGATGGAGATTGAGAGATACCAAACTTATGATATCATAAGTGGTATTGATATAGAGACATTGTGAAGTATCAAACTTATGATCTCATAAGGGAGATATCATTGAAGAATCAACATTCTGTGTGTGGATTATTTGAGCAAGGTTCTAGACAAAGAGATCTTGGTGAAGCTGCTACACCTACATCCATGGCTATAAGCATCTCACTTTGTTTTCATTAATATAAATCTATGCTTGGCCTGTTTCCTTTAAAGTTTGTGTACATTTCATGAACTTGTTTCTTTCATAGATACATTATGAAGCTAATAATGGTAGTGTAGGAAGTATCGTTGTTGTTTCTAATTATATTTCAGGACCTTCTAAAAAACTTAGAGATCAAGATCAACCCGGATCGATCAAGGACAAACGTCGATGAAAGGTATTTACCCATCTTCCTTCTTCTTCTTTGAATATTTTAGCTTCATGCAAAGGAAATTTAGTGTCCACAATAGCACTTTTCTGTCTTGGTCTTAGGATTCTAGTGCCCAAGAGAGAATCCACTTGTTCGGAGGGGGATTTCAACATCTACCCTTTCAGAGTCTAATTCTCTTTGAGGAGCACTCCATGGTCAAAGGTCTACCTATCTTCAAAGAGAAAAATCCCCCATGTGAGTCTTGATTTCATGGTAAACATAAGAGAGATAGTTTTCCACAATCCTCCAATCATGCTAAACAACACTTAGAGATGGTTCACACTGACCTATCTGGACCAATGCAAGCAATGTCACTAGGTGGAAGATTTTACTTTATAACAATTATTGGTGATTTTAGTAGGAAAACATGGATCTATTTCCTCAAACACAAGTTTGAAACCTTCATAAAGTTCAAGGAGTTCAAGGCTGAAGCTAAAAAACAGAGCAAGAAGTATGTAAAAATGCCCAAATCGGATGGAGGAGGTGTGTATCATTCCAAATAATTTGCAAATGTTTCCAAGTCACAAGGAATCATCATGCAAACCAATTCCAGGTATACTCCACAAAAAAGTGGAGTGGTTGAGAGGAAAAATTAGACTATAATGAACATGGCAAGGAGCCTACTTAGAGAGAAATGTTTGTCAAATTTATTTTGGGTTGAAGCTATAACATGTTCAGTCAATCTACTAAATCAATCTCCAATCACCAATGTCAAAATGAAGGTCCCTTAAGAAGCATGGAGTGGGACAAAATGAAATGTTGCTCATCTAAGAACCTTCGGCTGCATTGCATTCGATCACATACCTTATGAATTGAGGAACAACCTTGATGATCAAATTGATAAATGCATTTATATTTTCTACAATGAGACATCTAAAGCTTACCACCTATACAGTCTTATTTCAAATAAACTTATTCTCAACAGAGATGTAAAATTTCTTGAAAATCATTTCTGGAGTGAGTCTAAAAATCGCCCTATGGATAACCAAAATCCATGGGTGCCACTTCTTGAACAAACATAAAATTCAAGATAGAAAACACATAATCCCGTCCTTCCACGATTGCAAGTTCAAGGCCGACCTGAAATCTCCCAGAGCAGCTCTTCTTCAAGAATAAATTCTTCCCCTGAAGTCCAAAATCAGCGAACTCGAATCTTGAAAGAGATACATCAACAGTTGGATGATCTTTATCAACNCATGCCATCCCACATCTTTCAAAGAGGAAGCTAAAGAGCCACATTGGGTTCAAGCCATGAAATAAGAAATTGACTCTATTGAGAAGAAAAAGACATGGTATCTTGTCGATATGCCAAGGCATAAGACTAGCATTGGTGTCAAATGGGTTTACAAGACTAAACTCAATGAAAAGGGAAAAAATGAAAAACAAAAAGCAAGACTTGTTGCAAAATGATTCTCATAGAAACCATATATTGATTATGGTGAAATTTTTACTTAAGTAGCAAGGTTGGATACTGTAAAGAACCTTTTAGCCATAACAACTTAACACAAATGGAAAGTATACCATATGGATGTCAAATCAAATTTCTTGAATGGTGTCCTAGAAGAAGAAGTATATGTGGATCAACCCCTAGGATTCGAGGTCAAAGAGAAACCAACCAAAGTGTATCGGTTGAAGAAATCCTTGTATGGCTTGAAGCAAGATCCAAGAGCTTGGTAAAGCATAATTAATGCTTACTTGATCAAGGGTGTTTTAAACAAAAGCCATAATGAGCTAACACTGTACACCAAAACATATAAACGAGGTCAAATTTTGATTGTATGCATGTATGTTGATGATATGATATACACTGTAAACATTCAATTAGATAGTTTTAAGCATGCCATATGATCTGAATTTGAGATGAAAAATCTTGGCATAATGAAATATTTTCTGGGGATTGAGGTTGATCAATCATCCAAAGGCATTTTGTTTTATCAACAAAAGTATGCTACATACATCATCAAAATATTCTTCTTGGAAGACTACAATCGAGCAGAAACTCCTATACCTGTAGGTACAAAAATGAGAATGCAAGATGAAGGCCCTACTGTAGATTCTACTTTATATAAAATTTTAGTGGGAATCTTATTGTATCTTACATATGCTAGACCTAATATTATGTATGCAACTAGCTTTGTTTCCAGGTTCATGGAATCTCCCAAAGATTCTCATTGGAAAATGGCCAAACAAATTCTGAGATATGTTGCAAGCACCCTCAATTTTGGATTATGGTACACTAAGTCTGAACATGATCATCTTTTTGGCTACACTGACAATGATTTTGCAGGCAACCTAGATGACCAGAAAAGAACTTCAGGATATGATTTTCACTTGGGTACAAATCTTATTTCTTTGGAATCAAAGAAGCAACCCATTGTCCCCATATCTTCTGAAGAGGCAGAGTATGCCACTGCTACCTCAGCTTCCTGTCAATTTGTGTGGCTGTAAAGATTATTGAATGACATGTCAGATATGAAAAAGGATCCAACTCCCATTTTCTATGACAACACTTCAACAATTTCCTTGTTGGAAAACCATGTTTTTTCACAAGAAGAGAAAACACATCGACACTTGCTATCACTTCATACACGAGCTAGTCAACAATGATGAAATAGATCTACAATTTTGTGTCTCATGAGATTAGCTTTGAGACATCTTTACAAATCCATTGGGAAAAACCGTGTTTGATTTCCAACGATAACACTTGGGTATTATAAGTGTTGATGTTTGTAACCATTGATTTTAAGATGAAGTGTTAATGATAAACTCCAACAGTTTTTGATTGTACACTTCCATTTGTTTTGGATAGCTATACCAATCTACATTTTTCTTTCCTTTCTTGTTCTTGATTTGTTGCTTACGCCTTGAGCTATAAGTTCATCTTTTTTCTTAATACAAGTGCACTCCGCACATTCCTCTTTTCGTACTTTATTTTGTTGTCTCTGTTGTTTCTTTCACTCTGTTTGCGCAGGTTATCATATGTCTGCACAATGTCTCTTAAATCTAGTGTGAGTTTTGGATTGGAATTTATAATAAAACTTTATGAGAAAGCTTATTGTTATAAAATCTTGTTTTTAAAATTACATTAAAAATGCTAAGAATGTGTTTATATTCAACAATCCACTATACATTATTTATATTCAGTATTGATT
>SNQJ01S0022679.1:40009-54581 GCA_010110895.2 Picea sitchensis | reverse complement strand
AACATGAAACTTGAGAGTCTAGTGGTTGGCCATTAACGATGTCCATACTCAAAACTGGTTCACAGGTGGGACGACGGTGTGTGACATCACTCCAAATATCCCCTTTTGAAGCTAAGACTAATGGCGAGCCACATTTTTCACAAGAACCGTTCATATATTGTGTACCGGGTGTGGCATTTAATGTTGACAATTGATATGTCCTTGTGTGTAGTTGCAAACAACAAATGATCTGTTTGGCATCATTCTTATTCTTGTTTTGAGAATTTACATTACACAATTTCTGTGGGATAAAGTGAGCCTCGTGTGCTTGGATGTAACATTAAATTCCTCAATTGAAATGGAATATGATTTCATGTAACCAATGATGATGACACGATTGAGTTTTTGAACCAATGGATATGACACAGATGAGCTTCTGGACGGTCAACAAAATCCATGTCTTGAGCTTGCAATTAAGGAAATTACTTGACGAAATAAAAATCAGTCAATAAGACGTAAGAACAATGTACAAGGTAACATACAAATCCCTTTAGTTTTTTCATGGAAACAAACTGTGCTTCTTGTTAACTTCGTAGGAAGTATACACAACTCGCTTTACTTGTTTACAATAAACTATTTCTTATATAATTAATCATTTCATTATAATTTAATCATGGTTAATCTTCATTTATTGTTTTCATTATTCATGAGCAATCCTTAATTTAAGAGGACATATAATGGGTAATTAATAAGCACATTTTAGTGATTGTATAATGTATTTGTGATGGTCATATATTGAGAAATATGTTTTAATATCTAATTAATTCTTTTATAGAATTTTAAAGTATGTAGTGTAATTATGCTATTGGGAGTAGTTTAAAAGGTTTATAATTCATAGTTTTTTTTTTCTAAGCTAGAATTTCATATTGTCTTCTAAGAAGATTATAGACATATTGTTCAAGTGGTTAGGATTCCAACAAAGGAAACCAACCCAATCTGAGGACCAGTATATTTTCTTCTAAGAAGATTATAGACATATTGTTCAAGTGATTAGGATTCCAACAAAGGAAACCAACCCAATCTTAGGACCAGTCAAAGGAAACTTTTGCTCTCGAGAGGCCAAAAATTGTTTTTTTTTTATTGTTTATCCGGATATAAGCAAAAGCATTAACTTGAAAACAAAATCGAAACATGTCCTAAGAAGAAGAATTAGCATTGGTTCACGTAGCCAAGCTAGATTCTGAATTCTCTATCTCATTGATCCTAGGACATTCATGATGAATGGGAGGCCATTTGGGGATTAGGACAAAGCGACCTCGTTCCTCTTGTGCATGTTGAGACTATTGAGGGTTGGAGTAGAGATCAATCAACATGTTTACCTTTTGTTCTAGCATCTCCATCTTGTAATGTTGGTTCTCCTTCTTAATCCAGATCACAAAGATTAGTTGGAGGTGATCCTACATCAACGGGGTAGTTTGAGGATCTTCCTTTGAATTGTTGTTCTTCGTACCATACTGAGGATGCAAAAAATGGATGGGAGAGAGGGGATTTCCTAGAGGGTAGGAACTTACTCATCTTCCTTAGCTAACCATTGGTTTCTAAACTTTCAAGATTGATGCATCCTTGAGTTCAAACCATTCTTCTATGCATCCCCAAACCATTTCATATTCTAGAATCTGCTTCAAATATTGTAGGTATTTAGTTAGAGCTAAATTGAATTGAAAATCATAAGCCTAGGCCCTCAAACAATAAGGCTCACTCCCCCTGTTGCTACTCGAAGACATCAAACCACTTCTCCAATCCCAAAATTTGTGTAAAGAACCAAAATCTCCGCGCACTCTAGCACGCTTGAGGGGCATGAAAAGAATGAGGAGGATCACAATTCAGAGGGGGGAATTTGGAAGGCACAAAAACAACATGAGGAAAGGTTTAGAAGGCTACCAAACCAACACGTGAGAGCATGCAAATGCAGCTTCACAATTATCAACTCCATACAAAGCACCCTACACTTATATCTAGGATTGTTGTCATTGTTGCACCTGCATTTGCATCGAGTCGTGATTTATCTCCTTTAGCGATCGCTCATACACCATAACTTTTCATCAAGATTTGCATTTTGAATTTCCAATTGATGAAATTCAATCCATCTAACTTGTTTCTTAGTTGAAATACATTTCTGCAAACGGATTCGTCGTTGAAATACATTTCTGCAAACGGATTCGCCATCGCTGCAAAGTTCTTCATGCAGCAAACTCGCAGCAGCGATCTCAGTGAAAGAGAAGCAACACCTCTCACTCTACGCTGGAGAAGAGAACGAAAATGATACCCAACCTATTACAGGAGCGCACCAATACACAAGCAATGACTTTCCACACGATGAGATGGTTGCAAACACACCCAGATCGTGATTTTCCACATGATTTCTACAAATACAAATTTGTTATATGGCAACGAGCAATTTGTTGTATGGTTGCGCATTCACTGTAGAGGGAAATTGATAATATACACATATTTCAGTACCATGAAATTGACTTCCTGTAGCGAGCAATCGATTTCTACAAATAACATTATCAATTTCCTCTTTGCCAATTCATGATCTCAAACAACGCACCTCTCTAGCATATTTCGGTACCATCCAATTGATGAGGCAGGTCACAGACCACTCCAGCGAATTGGGTTGATCTCGCTCAGATAATATGCTTAGGGATAAGCAGTGATATTTCTCAGGTAATCCACGCAGGGATAAGTAGTGATCTCGCTCAGATAATTCATGCATGAATGTGATAGCTGGTGATCTTTCATGCACGAATTCAGGTGACAATACTAGTTGGTGATCCTTCATGTGCGAATGTGACAACGATATAAATTGATAGTGAGAGATTTGATCTCATCGATCCCACAACAACGATCGGATTGATATCAACGACAACCCTCTTCTCTCTAGACGGTGTGCAGATCCTGTCATGCACACAACGTCCTGTCTTTGCCTTTTCTCATTCTTTGACCTTCTCCATACAGTGTCTATGATTCTTAGATCTATTGTTTGGCTCTTTATTTCATCATATTTACTTTGATTGATTGAGTTTGCTTGAATTTTTAATTTTCTGGGCATTTTCAGAACTTTAAGAGCCTAACGCTCCCAGGTCTTTGCTACCAGAGCACTAGCGCTCGCTATTGGTCTTACACAGAGCGCTGGAATGCTCTGGTGCCCTTTACACCAGAGTGTTTCCCCTTTTCTGTGAAAAATCTTCTAGGGTTTCATTCTCTGAGTTCATTTCTTTCTTTTGGCACTTGCTCAGGAGTCTTACAACCTCAGTACATCTTGGTCTTGGCCTTCAACACTCTTCTTTCTGAGAATTGATCACCTTTTGTTTGTAATTTTGATGTTTTTTCCTTACCTCAAAGTCACTCTTTGTCTTTGACGATTTAGAGTCAACTTATTGTTTTCTTCTCATTTATTTGATTGAGTGGAAGCTTTTGTGAGGAAAATCAAGGATCTATGCACTATTACATTTGATATTTGAGGTATTTTTCCCAAGCAATTCTTGGTTTTTCATCATCCATTACCTTTCTCCTACCTTCACTAGAAATTTCACCTTTTTTCATGCATTCTGGGTAATGTTTTTGCAATTTTTTTGCCATTTTTATGAGTTTCTAGGAGCACCAACGCCCCCCTGTAGTTCATACCAGAGCGCCAACGCTCCCCTACAATGTTTTAGGGGGCATTTCAACACTCTGTGCACCTTTATGGGGGAGCGCTAGTGTCTTTTTTGAGTGAAGTTGCCTTCTTTTGCTTAGTCTTTTGTAGCCTATTTTGTAGTACTCTTTACTCAGAGTCTGTGGTTGGTTTTTGAAGTTGTTTGGATTGGTTCTTGATGGTTTTTGATGTTTGTCACTCTCTTTCGTCTTGATTGGAGCTTGAAACCTCTTTTAGAAATGTGAAATTTCCTTTTCTAGCTGCATTTTTGTCGAGACAGTGTTGAGTGGTTTCTCTTTCTGCCTATCATTTCTTGGATTCTTCTTTGCATTTTATTGTCTTCCTTGAATGCTTGCATTTGAAGTAGCAGAATTGCATGTTTTTTTTGACATTTTGGGACATTGGCATATGAAATGATGAATTTTTTCTACTTCTTGTAGCATAGCTTTCATCGAAATGAAAAGATTGCATATTCATCTCTTTGCATAGCTTTCGAGTTGGTCAAAACACCGTATTGTCCATGCCATTTTTCCTTTGAGTAACAACAACCTTAAAAAATCAAGCGCTAAACTAAAAATTGATTAGACATTTTTTACATTTTCTGGTAGCAAACCTACATTAGATTAGTTGTAGGGCTTTGGAATAGGTGTGAAATATAACTTTCCAAAGTTGCAAACAAACATAGGATCTTCTGTTAGGGAGCAGTGAAATCCAATTGCTACATTTTGTCCTGGGAAGCCCTTCTCACACAAGGTTCAAACCTAAGGTCGTATTGAGCCTAGCAAAGTTACTCACCCTTATTTGTTGGTCTTGGTGTAGATATTGCACGTATTATGGGGGTCTCTTGAAGGTATACCCACAATGATGAGTGGAAGCCTTTCAAGTTGATTTCAGGCTAGATACCCTGCCCTTGCACGTGGATCAGACTGTCGACTGTTTCGCTAGGCATCATTGTTGTAGTTGGTAACCTTAGTGGCCTATCTCTTTATGGTATTTACTCAAGGTGAATGTGGAGGGGAAAGTATTCGTGGTACCTGGAATCGACGTTGGCCAGACTCACTCAGGCTCCTTGGAGGGTATACCCACGATTATGTTTGGGATCTTGCACCAGGGTGTAAGTCTGTTAAGCAGGTCATCAACGTAAATTTTCCACCCGCTCTATCTCATCCCCTTCTTAATTTGTTCCCACAATGTTGGATTTCATCACCAACTAGTGTGATCATTGTGAGAAGGTTTTGTTTTCTTTCTTTCTTACTAGATTTTTAGTGTGTGTTGTTTGTTCTCACTAGCAAAATCTAGGTTGGATTTTTTTTTTTTTATGGTGTCAGTTCTCGGAATGACCAATGAAGGAACCCCTTTGCCATGGGAACCCTTTGTTTTTTATTCTTATAGAAACGTTGGTCCTCCTTACATCGCTACTTTGAGCCTTCCAGGTCTCACAATTGGGTTACCGGTATGGTTGTTTTCAACTCCGATGATCTTAAATGTAGGTGCTTCAGATGTAAGCACACCACCCACACATCAACCTCCTTTCGAACTTTATCCTTCTTCACCCGTCAGGTCTCCTTCCATTTCTCCTTCTTCTCCTAGTGAAAGATCTCAAGCAAGTATCCAGATTGATAAGAAGAAGAAGAAATGAAAAGAGAAGAAGAAGAAGAACCCGAAAAATACCAAGCCTCCAACTACATCAGATGTTGGATCTAAGCAACCAACTATTATTAATAGTACTGGGAGTGTTGATGAGGTCAACAAGATTAAAATGAAGGATATAAAACCCAAATTCCCTTGCAGTCTTTGTAAGGGTGAAGACTTTATGAGGGATTTCCCTGGTCTTCCCAAGGTCTTAGAAATGTTGCCCACCACGTCATTGGCCCCTGCTAGACATGCTAGTGATGCCCCATTAACTAGTGACGTTAAAGTTGGTAAGAAAAAGAAAACTGCCAAATTTCCTTGTATGTTATGCGAAGGTGATCATTATTCTCACCTTTGTCCTCGTATGGACGAGGCTTCTTCTCTTTTGAAAAATCTTCAACTTCCAATCAGTTATCATAAGATTTATCCAAACCCATCATTAATTGATAGACTAGTCAATCTGGTTCCATCCTCAGTCAGTCTGGTTGATCAGGTGGTCAATCTAGTTTCATCCTTGGTTGAATCACTCGCTAAAGTAGTTGATCCAGTCCCATCATCTATCAACCCCACTCTTCATCAAAAGAGTGAAACCAAAGTAGTTGATCTGGTTCTACCATCGGTCAATCCCACTCCTCCTTTGAAGAGTATAAAAGTGGTTGATTTGGTTCTGCCATCGGTCGATCCCACTCCTCCTTTGAGGAGTGCCAAAATGATTGATCTAGTCCCTTCCTCGGTCAGTACCACCCTTCATCCAAATAATGCCAAAGTGGTTGCTCCAATTACATCATCAGTCAATCCCAATCTTCCTCTGAAGAGTTCCAAGGTAGTCGATCTGATCCCATCATTAGTCGATCCTACTCTCGCTATAGAGAGTAAACCCGATACTGCCCATGTTTTTCTCATTGATACAAAATCTACCATGTTGGGGAGCATTCCTCCTTCTCTCGTCAAACCCCATCCAAGTAATGAGGCCATCCGTTTTGATTGGGGTGCATTTACTGGACCTCGTCTTCCCTCTCACATTCCTTTCAAGATTATAGTACAGGTTTGTGGTCAGGTCATTCCTCAGACACTGATAGATGAAGGTTCGTCCGTTAGTATTTTTTCCTCTATTGCTTGGCAACATTTGGGTTATCCTCAGATTGTGCCAGTTACCCAGACTCTGTTCTCTTTTAACAGAAGAACCAGTCACCCTTTAGGGATCCTTTCTCTGTTTCCTGTAACTTTGGGAGGGAAAACAATCTTTATTGATGTTATGGTAGTCTAGGACCCCTTGGATTTCAATTTACTCCTTAGGCGAGATTATGTATATTCCATGAAAGCTATTGTGTCCACTCTCTTTCATGTGATATATTTCCCTCGTGATGGAAGAATGGTGACTATTGATCAACTTTCGTTTGTTGGCCCTGACTTGACCATCAACCCAATAACCTCCTTAAATGGGTCTTATATGCAGTCGGTATCACCCCTGCTGCAGTTCAATTATGTGTCATTATCTCCCATGACTTCAACTTCCAATGACTTAGATCCGGTAGTTGACATGGTCATCTCTTCGGTAGGGCTATTGGAGCCTGATCTCCTTACTCCTGTCGTGGCCCTCGACATGTGTTCCTTCCAGAGAATTCTTCTTCCATCCTGTGAATATCTCTTGGAAGCCATGACCGAGTTTTGTCCCTTGACATGGTGTCCTTACAAAGTGTTATCCTCTTGGAAGCCATGATAAAGAAGAGTCTACGAGCATAGTTTTTCTTTTCTGTGGAAAGCTTGTTAAAAAATGAAAATGAGGTCACAAGCATGGTTTCTATTCTCCGTGGAAAGCTCGTTAAAAAATGAAACAGAGGCTATGAGCATAGTTTTACTCTCTGTATCAAGATCATTAAAAAATGAAATAGAAATCTGGGGACTGAACCCGGAGCCTTGAGCATAGTTCGTTTCCTGTGTCAAGCTCATTAAAAAATGAAACAGTCACCTCTCCTGTCAGGTCAAGTCTTTCGCCAGATCTCGTAGATGTCGAGTTGAGTCTTTCGTTAGGTCTCTTATTTGAACCTTCATTTCATCCACCCTAAATCCTTTTTCTCCATCTAGTAGAGAAATTGGTGACAACCTCAAAGTCGGTGAATGAATTGAAGCTTCGGGGGCATGTCTCTAGCCTTTGATGATCATTCTGGAGTCAAGACACTAGCTTTCAAGTTGGGGGCACACTAAGCTTAGTCTTTGTTCCTTATCGTGCTCGTAAATACATGAGAATGTAACTAAGTATACTTTTATCACTTTTTCAGACTCATAAAGGTTATACAAAAAATGGATCCCTTGGAGTCTCCTTTAAGCTCTTTTCAGACTCCCTAAACATGAAAAGATTGTCGAGTGATCTTGCTTCCTTTCCCACTCGTTAAAAGGTTTGAAAGGGCTTATTTCGAGTGGTATTTTATCTCTTTTTCGGCCTCGCGAGACTAAAATTACGAAAAAGGACAACACTGGAGTTGTCTTTAAGTTCTTTTCAGACTCTCTAAATATGAGAAATCATCGATTTTACCTTCTCTGGACTCGTTAAACAATCATACATTGAAAGGCCCATATGGGACCAAATCCTTACTTCTTCCAGTTCATTAAACAAAGGAAGAGGGACTTACCAAAGGTGAGTTATATCAATCATGTGTTACCCTCCTTGAGCTCGTTAAACTAAAAAGAGGTACTCGTCTATCTGGATGGGGGAAAAAATTGAAGGAAGCAAGCCAAGTAGTTTTTGAGAACATTACCAGTAATTCTTACAGTCGCCCTTGAACACGACATTTTATCTTTGCACGCATTTCTATCCACCGAACCTTTTCACTGAACCAATCCTTTGAGTTTCCTTACTCCTTTTGGTCACCCGACGAAAGTCATAGTATCCACTTCATTATCAAGTTTTGGTCCTTGTCAAGTTTCTGCTATCATGCCTTAGTGTTCAAGGGAAGTATCTGCCTCAAGAGTCAACCATCACAAATTCCTATTCCAATACCCGTGTTAGTCCATGTTCTTTTGATCCACCAATTACATATCTGTGTCAGTTTCATGTCATTTATGGGGGATACACCAAGGCCCTCCCTTGACGAGTTTATTCATGCCGAATTCAACACATTATCTAGGAGCTAGACTTAGAAACTAGTTAGTACCTTGGGACCTACATGCCTCAATGACATGCCTCCTCACGTCCGACAGTGGATTTACATCATTGATTTATGATCAGATGATTCCATGGATGTTCGACTTTAGCTCATCCATTCACATTCATTGGAATGTACTACAATACCTTGGGAATCATTGACATCAATGGTGATTTCCCTCGTGCTTGTTAATGGTTTACCTCATTGACCGGTAATCAAGCGGTTTCTGCCATGTTCGACATCAAGACATCTATTCACATGGTTAGACTCATACTGCATCAGGATCGGTAAGAAGACCTTGGGTTGAGTCATCACTCTTATATGTATATTTCCCAGGTTGCGACGGATTTTATTTTGAATGTTGACACATATACTGTCACATAGATGTTATAGCAATATTTGCCTCACCATTTCTATCTTGCACAGAGGACCATTTTCCATTTCCCTTTGCAGACTTATCATCCCCTTTTGATGAATCCAGAGCTAAAAATATACATTTTTCCACATATACGCTCCCTATCTACTATGAAAGATGTGTATATGCTTGTTGATCCACTACAACCCACATACATCGTGATTTGTGCCAGAAAATACAAAATGAGGTCAGGTTTCCAGGTCACGATAGGAGATCTCTGATCCTTTCCCTTCCATATACTGGAAACGTTCAGACTTGATCCTTCAGTTGCATCCTGAAGGCTATAAGAGCATAATTTCAACCTATGGAAAAGAAGGAGAAAGCATTCAACTTTGAGAGCAAAGTTACTTTGGAGAAATTAGTTCATATTGAGTCTGCATCCCTCTCTCCCTCAAGTCTGAAAATAGTGTTTAGCCCCCAATCTCTTTCACTATTGTTGAGAGGACCTCATTGCCTCTTTCCTATGAGCTTACCTTTGGTGGAGGATTGAAGTGGTGGAGACCCAATTGGAAGGAATTTGGTTTCTTGGTTTCGAACCGTGCCGACACGGAAGTCTGTATTGTGGTCACTTCTACTGATCAATTATTAATCTAAATACTCCTTTCCCGTCCTATTGATATCTTGAAAATATATGATTGTTATCCATGGAAATGTCTGTAATGTTTATTAATGGATTATGCTATCTAATGTGATAACCCCTTTTATATTATCATTGTATACTTTCTCTGCTTGTTTGTTGAGAACTTCTTGCAGGTATAAATCTTGGGTGAAAGTACTCAACGGTGGAACATCATCAAACATTAGATCGAGGTAGGCCTCTTTCTTATATTTCACATTAGTTTATATAGCATATGCTGGAATTGAGTTGATTTCTACAGTCATACTTGTCTGTTGTGTTTTACCCTTGGCCATAGAGAGTTTTTCCCTTGTAACAATAGATCCACTTTGTATTGGTCATGGCTATGTCTTTTCATCTCATAGATCCACTATGTATTTCTCATGGCTATGATCAGTTAAGGTCATAGCAATATAGATCCACATTGTATCTTCAGTGGCTATACCTTTTTGTCAATATAATTATGGATCCGCAGTGTATTTTATGGCGGCCATACCTTGCAAGTATTTATCACCCAAGCATAGGTATGATTTCCTTGGGTTTGAAACATATCATAATATTTGTTTGATGGTTGTGTGCAACTTCTACCAGGTTCTCTGAGTCCATACCCTTTCTTGAAAAATTCTACAAAGTACTTCAATCATCAGTTTTTGTCTTCTAACTTCGTACTTTGGGGGGCAATCTGTTACACATCAAAATCACTCACTTCAATGATGACCTATTGTCGTCATTTCAAGTGTTGCAAGTGTCGCAAACATCATACTACCATATCGCCTATGTTGTGTCTCTAACGACATCATAGGGACACTTAAGACACCTTCAAAGAATGGTTTAAGAAGGAGAAATCATTTGATGAAGAGTACAAAGCAAAAACCACTTAAAACTGATTTTTGGAAGGCAAAACTCCCCTACCCACTGTCAGGGAGCGTCGATGCTCCATAGACTTCTTTGGGGGAGCGTTGAAACACTCTGTGCACCCTTTCGGGGGAGCACTACCCTTTCTGAGCAAATTTTGGTTTGTTGAGATAAATTAGGGAAGAATCCCCTCAATCTATGAAGCTGGTTGGATTTGAATCTGAGGTCAAGGCATGATATTAGGGAAGATCCACAACTGAAGGAGATGAATCCTCAATTTATCCCAAAGATCTCTCAAGTGGTTAGGTTTCTCCAATCTTATATAAGGAGGCCTTCTCATGGTGAAGAGATGGAGATTGAGAGATACCAAACTTATGATATCATAAGTGGTATTGATATAGAGACATTGTGAAGTATAAAACTTATGATCTCATAAGGGAGATATCATTGAAGCATCAACATTCTGTAAGCTATGACAACAAACAAGGTTAGCTACAGATGTTGTCAGTAAGGCCCCAGGCTTCTACCAGCCTAATATTCGCAGATGACCTTGGAAAATTCCGCAGGTAAATGGTCCTAGTTCTTACATACTCCAGAATTTCCAAGTAAATTTGAACTAACCTCCTAGTTTTACCACTTTTTATCCTCATCTTCCTCTCCTTCCATAAGGAGTAAACAAATGCTGCGAACATCAATCTAACTATCAGGGACAACAATGATTTATCACTGAAGTTTCTGTGTGGATTATTTGAGCAAGGTTCTAGACAAAGAGATCTTGGTGAAGCTATTGCACCTACATCCATGGCTATAAGCATCTCACTTTGTTTTCATTAATATAAATCTATGCTTGGCCTGTTTCCTTTCAAGTTTGTGTACATTTCATGAACTTGTTTCTTTCATAGATACATTATGAAGCTAATAATGGTAGTGTAGGAAGTATCGTTTTTGTTTCTAATTATATTTTAGGACCTTCTAAAAAAGTTAGAGATCAAGATCAACCCGGATCGATCAAGGACAAACGTCGGTGAAAGGTATTTACCCCTCTTCCTTCTTCTTCTTTGAATATTTTAGCTTCATGCAAAGGAAATTTAGTGTCCACAATAGCACTTTTCTGTCTTGGTCTTAGGAGTCTAGAGCCCAAGAGAGAATCCACCTGTTCGGAGGGGGATTTCAACATCTACCCTTTCAGAGTCTAATTCTCTTTGAGGAGCACTCCATGGTCAAAGGTCTACCTATCTTCAAAGAGAAAAACCCCCCATGTGAGTCTTGATTTCGTGGTAAACATAAGAGAGATAGTTTTCCACAATCCTCCAATCATGCTAAACAACACTTAGAGATGGTTCACACTGACCTATCTGGACCAATGCAAACAAAGTCACTAGGTGGAAGATTTTACTTTATAACAATTATTGGTGATTTTAGCAGGAAAACATGGATCTATTTCCTCAAACAAAAGTTTGAAACCTTCATAAAGTTCAAGGAGTTCAAGGCTGAAGCTAAAAAATAGAGCAAGAAGTATGTAAAAATTCCCAAATTGAATGGAGGAGGTGTGTATCATTCCAAATAATTTCAAATGTTTGCAAGTCACAAGGAATCATCATGCAAACCAATTCCAGGTATACTCCACAACAAAGTGGAGTGGTTGAGAGGAAAAATTAGACTATAATGAACATGGCAAGGAGCCTACTTAGAGAGAAATGTTTGTCAAATTTATTTTGGGCTGAAGCTATAACATGTTCAGTCAATCTACTAAATCAATCTCCAATCACCAATGTCAAAATGAAGGTCCCTTAAGAAGCATGGAGTGGGACAAAATGAAATGTTGCTCATATAAGAACCTTCGATTGCATTGCATTTGCTCACATACCTTCTGAATTAAGGAACAACCTTGATGATCAAATTGAGAAATGAATTTTTATTTTCTACAATGAGACATCTAAAGCTTACCACTTATACAGTCCTATTTCAAGTAAACTTATTCTCAACAGAGATGTAAAATTTCTTGAAAATCATTTCTGGAGTGAGTCTAAAAATTGCCCTATGGATAGCCAAAATCCATGGGTGCCACTTCCTGAACAAACATAAAATTCAAGATAGAAAACACATAAGCCCGTCCTTCTACGATTGCAGGTACAAGGCTGACCTGAAAGTTCCCAGAGCAACTCTTCTTCAAGAATAAATTCTTCCCCTGAAGTCCAAAATCAGCGAACTCAAAGCTTGAAAGAGATACATCAACAATTGGATGATCTTAATCAACAAAATATTTTTACATTATTATCATGCCATCCCACATCTTTCAAAGAGGAAGCTAAAGAGCCACATTGGGTTCAATCCATGAAACAAGAAATTGACTCTATTGAGAAGAAAAAGACATGGTATCTTGTCGATATGCCAAGGCATAAGACTAGCATTGGTGTCAAATGGGTTTACAAGACTAAACTCAATGAAAAGGGACAGATTGAAAAACAAAAAGCAAGACTTGTTGCAAAAGGATTCTCGTAGAAACCAGAGATTGATTATGGTGAAAGCTTTTCTTAAGTAGCAAGGTTGGATACTATAAAGAACCTTTTAGCCATAAAAACTTAACACAAATGGAAAGTATACCATATGGATGTCAAATCAACTTTCTTGAATGGTGTCCTAGAAGAAGAAGTATATGTGGATCAGCCCCTAGGATTCGAGGTCAAAGAGAAACCAACCAAAGTGTATCGGTTGAAGAAATCCTTGTATGGCTTGAAGCAAGATCCAAGAGCTTGGTAAAGCATAATTAATTCTTACTTGATCAAGGGTGTTTTAAACAGAAGCCATAATGAGCCAACACTATACACCAAAACAGATCAACGAGGTCAAATTTTGATTGTATGCATGTATGTTGATGATATGATATACACTGTAAACATTCAATTAGATAGTTTTAAGCATGCCATGTGATCTGAATTTGAGATGAAAAATCTTGGCATAATGAAATATTTTCTGGGGATTGAGGTTGATCAATCATCCAAAGGCATTTTGTTTTATCAACAAAAGTATGCTACATACATCATCAAAATATTCTTCATGGAAGACTACAATCGAGCAGAAACTCCTATACCTGTAGGCACAAAAATGAGAAAGCAAGATGAAGGCCCTACTGTAGATTCTACTTTATATAAAATTTTAGTGGGAATCTTATTGTATCTTACATCTGCTAGACCTAATATTATGTATGCAACTAGATTTGTTTCCATTTTCATGGAATCTCCCAAATATTCTCACTAGAAAATGGCCAAACGAATTCTGAGATATGTTGCAAGCACCCTCAATTTTGGATTATGGTACACTAATTATGAACATGATCATCTTTTTGGCTACACTGACAGTGATTTTGCAGGAAACCTAGATGACCAGAAAAGAACTTCAGGATATGATTTTCACTTGGGCACAAATCTTATTTCTTTGGAATCAAATAAGCAACCCATTGTCCCCGTATCTTCTGAAGAGGCAGAGTATGTCACTGCTACCTAAACTTCCTGTCAATTTGTGTGGCTGTAAAGATTATTGAATGACATGTCACATATGAAAAAGGATCCATCTCCCATTTTCTGTGACACCACTTCAACAATTTCCTTGTTGGAAAACCATGTTTTTTCACAAGAAGAGAAAACACATCGACACTTGCTATCACTTCATACACGAGCTAGTCAACAATGATGAAATAGATCTACAATTTTGTGTCTCATGAGATTAGCTTTGAGACATCTTTACAAATCCATTGGGAAAAACCGTGTTTGATTTCCAACGATAACACTTGGGTATTATAAGTGTTGATGTTTGTAACCATTGATTTTAAGATGAAGTGTTAATGATAAACTCCAACAGTTTTTGATTGTACACTTCCATTTGTTTTGGATAGCTATACCAATCTACATTTTTCTTTCCTTTCTTGTTCTTGATTTGTTGCTTACGCCTTGAGCTATAAGTTCATCTTTTTTCTTAATACAAGTGCACTCCGCACATTCCTCTTTTCGTACTTTATTTTGTTGTCTCTGTTGTTTCTTTCACTCTGTTTGCGCAGGTTATCATATGTCTGCACAATGTCTCTTAAATCTAGTGTGAGTTTTGGATTGGAATTTATAATAAAACTTTATGAGAAAGCTTATTGTTATAAAATCTTGTTTTTAAAATTACATTAAAAATGCTAAGAATGTGTTTATATTCAACAATCCACTATACATTATTTATATTCAGTATTGATT
>SNQJ01S0022679.1:23906-37861 GCA_010110895.2 Picea sitchensis | reverse complement strand
CACTTCAACAATTTCCTTGTTGGAAAACCATGTTTTTTCACAAGAAGAGAAAACACATCGACACTTGCTATCACTTCATACACGAGCTAGTCAACAATGATGAAATAGATCTACAATTTTGTGTCTCATGAGATTAGCTTTGAGACATCTTTACAAATCCATTGGGAAAAACCGTGTTTGATTTCCAACGATAACACTTGGGTATTATAAGTGTTGATGTTTGTAACCATTGATTTTAAGATGAAGTGTTAATGATAAACTCCAACAGTTTTTGATTGTACACTTCCATTTGTTTTGGATAGCTATACCAATCTACATTTTTCTTTCCTTTCTTGTTCTTGATTTGTTGCTTACGCCTTGAGCTATAAGTTCATCTTTTTTCTTAATACAAGTGCACTCCGCACATTCCTCTTTTCGTACTTTATTTTGTTGTCTCTGTTGTTTCTTTCACTCTGTTTGCGCAGGTTATCATATGTCTGCACAATGTCTCTTAAATCTAGTGTGAGTTTTGGATTGGAATTTATAATAAAACTTTATGAGAAAGCTTATTGTTATAAAATCTTGTTTTTAAAATTACATTAAAAATGCTAAGAATGTGTTTATATTCAACAATCCACTATACATTATTTATATTCAGTATTGATTTGCATTAACTTCTTCTGCACATGGATGAGTGTCAAATGATGGATTAGAAAAGTTGACATGAAAATGTGCAGGTAGCAGAACACCCCAAATATAGTAATAAAATAAATAGTATAATGCTAACCTTTAGCCATTTTACGCGGAAGTTTTTTCCAAAATTTATATAACGACCATGTCCATATTTCCATCTCGCTTGACTATAGACACCACCTATTTTAGACGCCATTGTTTCACATCCCTAGAAGTGAATTTAGGCATTGGAATGTATATGAACTCGGTTTCAAAAGCATAATTGTTAAATGCGTTCAATATGTAGCAAAGCGACCTCCATATCACTCATAAGGTTCTTACATGAAAATGATGGACTTGGTTCATAGAGAATACAATAAGAGCGTTATCTAATCAATGAAAATATTCATTAAGAATGCTCTCATTTCTTGGGTGAGTTTCACACATTCCTCGTTCAAAGGAGAGTTGCAAATTTTCAAGATTGTTTCTCTTGACAACAAAATACCTTCATTTGTATAAAGAAAGAGGGGAGATATAAATCTATAATGTTACATATGGACATGGAAAAAATGCATGAATAAGAGTTCACCATGGACCAAACAAATTAACACTATAAGTTACATAATGCAAGAAATCTTGAATTTCCTTGTGGTAAGATTGAAGTCAAGGAGTTAGGGTTCCTAATATTTTGGCCGTATCTGGATCTATTTCTGGATGCTTTATGCCTTTTAATGATCTCTAAAACCTCTTCAACATGAGGTGGTGGACCAGGAAGCTTTGTATGCTTTTAAATACAATTAGGTCCATTGGGATAGAAACCAAAGTTATACCTGCATTTAAACAAAACAATGACCCTTCTTGGAATTTCCAAACTAACCAAAATGCAGCTAAACTTGTATTGTAGGAACTCTAATAACTTGTATAGATTAAAACTTACTATATATATTACTCACATGAATCACTCCTCACCAACTTCACTAGTGTGGTTGTAGACACAATGCTGATGATTGGAACATTTTTCATCTCTTGTGAAGTATGGCCAAATGGACATCCAAGAGTGGTCATAGAGTTGGAAAAAATCAGAGGTAGCATCGTATTCAATACACAAATTTTTGGAAAATTGCCAACATACCATCTACTTATTGTGTTTTGGATTTTCTTCAAAATAGTATGTGGCCTTTAGCTAAGGGCTTGCACCACAATTATGGCATAGCGAACTCTTGTCCTCCATATCACCTTTATTGTTATTGTTTCCCATTACAATTAAATCTCATATCATATCAGTATCACATTTCTTGTTATTGTTTCCAGCTACAACTCGATCATATCATATCAAGAAACCTACATATCACCTTTCTTGTTATTGTTTCTAGCTCCAACTCGATAATATCATATCATATAAGGAAACTTGCATATCACCTTTGTTTTTATTGTTTCTGGCTATAATTCTATCTCGTACTATTAAACTATCAATACCATTGGTATTTGTATTGATATATTGGATAGATTAACACTACCACCATCTATACCATCAATATTTGTATTGATATATTGGACAACTTAAAGTTGTCGCCAAACATTTTATTGCAGTCATCATAAATGAAAATATTCTTCACCGTGCATAAATTCTGCGAACAACATTAATGCTGGTTGCAGGTGAATGTTTATTACCTTGCAAATTCTGTAGATGGACCATTAAATATGTCACATCATGGTTCATGGCTTCAGGCAAAATTTTGTAGAAGGATAATGAATGCTTTGAAAATCATAAATCATGTAGAAATTTTGTGGAGAGGATGATGAAAGTGAAGTTATCATCTTAGATGTAGTACCATGATTTTATTAGCAAAAAAGCTTGGATGACATACAAGAAGGGTCATCTTGGTCGGGTCAGTTTGGGGATGAATGGAGTAGTAGAATCTAGGGTGTCTGCAAATAAATATATTACCTACTCTAAGGTCATAAGCGGATGAGGAAACAAACATGTGGTATGACGAATCACAATCTAAGCACAAGTGTCACTCTAGTGTCGAGTCTTGGTACACCTTAATGGTTGAGAGTATGTGCCAAATTAACTTCCTCTTAAATTTCTCATTAAATTATTTAATATATAATCAATCGCTCCATTATTGATCCTCCTTCTCTTATTAGAGTTCCTAGCATTCATTCCGAGTTTAATGGTGTATTAATTTAGTTTGACTTTAAAATTTTTCCAATAAACTTAATGTTCAACATAAAAAATAAAAAAAATGTTATATTTTAATATATAAAAGAAAACATTTTTTTAATAGTTCATTGGTTGGTAAGTTCAAAGTTTTATTGGAGCCTTCAATTTGTTCGAGAAATTAAATTAATGAAATCAGAGTTGTTAGAGAATTTAAATTAATGAAATCAGAGTTTACACCCAACTGTGACTTTTACTCCATCAATTTAGTTCATTCAGAGCGCCATTTCATGCAACTTTTTGAGGATGTGTATTGCATTGTGAAGTGAATAATATTTTTAATAATATGCACTTATGATGAAGCATGAGATTAAATAGTAATGTCTAACTGTGGTATGTTTTATGCAATAATATTTGAACATGAAACTTGAGAGTCCAATTGTTGGCCATTAACGACGTCCATACTTAGAATTGGCTCACAGGTGGGACGACGGTGTGCAGCATCACTCCAAAGATCTCCTTTTGAATCTAAAGACTAATTGCGAGCGACTATTTTCACAAGAACCATTCATATATTGTGTACCGGGTGTGGCATTTAATGTTGACAACTGATATGGCCTTGTGTGTAGTTGAAAAAAAAAATGCTTTGTTTGGCATCATTATTATTCTTGTTTTGAGAATTTACATTACAGAATTTCTGTGAGATAAAGTGAGCCTCGTGTGCTTGGATGTAGCATTAAATGCCTCAATTGAAATGGAATACGCTTTCATGTAACCAATGATGATGAAACGATTGAGTTTCTGAACCAATGATGATGACACAATTGAGCTTCTGGACGGTCAACCAAACCCGTGTCTTGAGCTTTCAATTAAGGAAATTACTTGACGAAATACAAATCGGTTAATGAGACGTAAGCACAATGTATGAGGTAACATACGAATCCCGTTATTTTTTTCATGGAAACAAACTGCACTTCTTGTTAACTTCGTAGGAAGTACACACAACTCGCTTTACTCATATACAATAAACTATTTATTATATAATTAATCATTTCATTATCAATCATGTTTAATCTTCATTTATTGTTGTCATTATTCATCGACAATCCTTAATTCAAGAGGAATTATTGTTGTAATTAATAAGCACCTTTTACTGATTGTACAATGTATTTGTGATGGTCATATATTGAGAAATACTTTTTAATATCTAATTAATTTCTTTATAGAATTTTAAAGTATGTAGTGTAATTATGCTATTGGGAGAAGTTTAAAAGGTTTATAATTCATAGATTTTTTTTTCTAAGTTAGAATTTCATATTATCTTCTAAGAACATTATAGTCATATTTTTCATGTTCTTGGGCTACCAACAAAGGAAACCAACCCAATCCTAGGACCAGGAAAAGGAACCGTTTTGTCTCCAGAGGCCAAAAAATTATTTTGTTTTATGGTTTATCCAGATATAAGTAAAAACATTAACTTGAAAACAAAATTGAAACATGTGCCTAAGAACAAGAATTAGCATTGGTTCATGTAGCCAAGACATATTCTGAATTCTCTATCTGATTGATCCTAGGATGTTGATGATGAATGGGAGGCCATTTGGGGATTAGGACAGAGCGACCTTGTTCCTCTTGTGCATGTTGACACTATTGAGGGTTGAAGCAGAGATCAATCAACATGTTAACATTTTGTTCTAGCATCTCTAGCCTGTAACGTTGGTTCTCCTTCTCACTACAGATCACAAAGATTATTTGGAGGGGATCCTACATCAATGGGGTAGTCCGAGGCTCTGCCTCAGAATTGTTGTTCTTTGTACCAAACAAAGGATGCACAGAATGGATGGGAGAGAGGGGATTTCCTTGGGGGTAGGAACTTGCTCATCTTACTTATCTAACCATTGGATTCTCAAATTCCAAGAGTGGTGCATCCTCAAGTTCGAACCATTCTACCATGAATGCCCAGACCATCTCGTATTCTAGAGTCTGCTTCAAATATTCTAGGTCTTCAGTTGGGATTAAATTGAATTCAAAACCATAAGCCTAGGCCCTCAAATAATCACTTCGATCCAAAATTTTGTGTAAACAACCAGAACCTTTGTGCACTCTAGCACACTCCAGGGGCATGATAAGAATGAGGAGGCTCACAATTCATAGGAGGGAATTGGGAAGACACAAAAACAATAGGAGGAAAGGTTTATAAGTCTCCCAATCTAGACACATGAGAGCATGCAAATGAAACTTCACAATTCTCAACTCCATACATAGCACCCTACACTTATACCTATATGATCAAGCCATCTTATCTTTCAACACAAGTGGTTTGTAAATTCCTTTCTTGTCACCGGTACCTAAAGCTAACGCACCATGGATTGCACAAAATAGGTAGATAGTCTTCTTAATGGCCCTGGAGGTGAAATTAATCCTAGTGTCGACGACCTGTGTCCCTTGGAGCTTGGGCCACTAGGTGTTGTGGTCATCTCTAGTGTGTATTCCCATCATATGGATCCACCCAAAACCCTATCCAGGGGAATAATTCATAACATGTTAGAGATTAAATATCAACTTAAATTTCTTATTAAATTATTTAATACAAATTAAATCATTTCATTATTAATATTTTTTATTATTTACAATACGCCATTTAATACATAATTAATGACTCTATTATTGATCTTCCTTTATGGATTCCATTATTCATAAGTAATTCCTAATTTAAAAGGACCGTGTGTATTCAAATTGTGTTATCTTAATATTTAATCTCAAGGTTTGGAGCATGTTAAAGATTAACTATCAACTTAAATTTATCATTCAACTATTTAATATACAATTAAATTATTTCATTATTGATCCTCCTTTCATTATTTACAATAAGATATTTAATACATAATTAATGACTATATTATTGATCCTTATTTATGGCTCCATTATTCATGGGTAGATCCTAATTTAATAGGAATGGGTGTTTTAAAATTGTATTATCATAGTGCTTAATGAATAATAACCTTTTAATGATTGTCATATAATGGTTTTTTTTTATTTTCATATAGTGCTTCTATAAATTTGATTGTTTTGTATATCGATATGAAGTATTCATTGCAATTCTATTAGGATTATTTTAGAGGGCCAATGCTTTGGTGAACCCCTTGATAGAACCCATAGATAAAAATCACCTCTCTGACCATACCATACTCACACCACCTCTATGTGGTCCAACATCTTAGTGTATCATATTTATTTTCTAGTTTCCCCATCCAATGATCTCGGTCACATGATGGGTTTCCAAATTCTCTCCCTTAGAGATTATATCCCCATAATAACAACTAAATAATCCTATGAGGAAAGACTAGAATTTAATAAAACCTATGCCTAGAATTTAATAAAACCCATGTCTATCTTTGAATATAAAAGTACAATGAAAAAAACAAGAATAATCGCACATATCATGCATGATACACTTATGTTTATAACATAAACTAAAACATAAAATTACATATTTATAAACAGCATTAAAGAACGTATAATTTACCTAAAGAAAGTCCAAAAAACTAGTTGTGTAATAGAAATGTTCCACCCATCCATAGGTATATAGTGTAGATACCACACTTGATCTAAGCTATGAAGCCACTAGAATAAAGGAAAAATGTTGCATACTTCTCTCTCTCTCTCTCTCTCTCTCTCTCTCTCTCTCTCTCAACTCAACCCATTTTCTCTCATGCTCGACCTATTTTCTCACCAAAGAGTATTACAAGTATCTCTTCGATTGATTAACATCATAGGAATTATCTTCCACTACAACACAAAACACAAAGAATATATAACCCTTCTCTGCTCCATAGTTTCTTATAGATATTCATCCCTCTAGTGCTATTTATTGTGGGTAAAAAGATCATAATATGTTGTATTATTTTTTAGAATTACTTGCAAGATCAATATGTGTCTCTCAATCATACAAAGAGTAGTAAATGCACAATGGTTAAACGTTTGCTAATTTTCCAAGCCTTTATGCTCACCTATAGCCATCACTAATTCATCAAATATCTACAAGTTTCTCTTAACATTGATGATTTCATTGAATTTACATAATTTCCATCGATAACAATAGAGAAAAAAACATGAAGAACCTAGAGCATGAATGAGAGAATGATGGAACAAATGCTAGAGTTAATGGGAATGAAAGCATTGGTAAAATAATGACTAACATTACTTCCAACTATAGGTATGAAATACTCTTGGGTGGGTGCAAGCTAATGATGGTCTCTCATGATGCATTAATGGCAATGCAAACATGGAAAAAAATGTGTTAACTTGGAGGAATTATTTAAGGTACCTTTACAATGAATTTTAATATGGTGTAAAAATATGAAATGTAGGAAATTGAATTAGCTTGTCAAATTTATAATTTTGTTTTTTATAGAAATTGTGAATAACTATGTGAAATTTGAGTTTTTCTAAAAATAGTATGTTAAGTTTCAAGCAAAATATAATGTATATGTGATATGGATTGGATCAAAATAATATTTGTCATCTATATCAATGCTTTATGGGTGAAAAAAATTAGAGGAATCAACTTGTAGATCCATTTTAGCGACTGGTCCAAATTTGGAAATTTGCATCCAAAAAACTATCTAAAATATTCAGGAGCCATTTTGAGGCATCAAATGACATTTTTTTATGTTCCAAACTTTACTATAGAGCCTTCTTCTATATTCTACACACTGAGACCTTTCCAATGGTGAAATAATCGTCTCAATCAGAGTTCGTATGTGAAAGTTATGCCTCCTACAAGTTGAACTACCATATTGATCACCATGGTGTGAGTTGATGCCATGTCAACCTCCATTACTTAAACATGTGGGGATAGTCAATTAGTGGATTTTATAAGAAAATTCTAGAAGGTACAAAACCTTATAACATTTGAGGATTGAGAAATTCTAAAACCTACCCATAGATGGATATTGGTCAATGTTAAATACCTGGTTGTTAGGAGGAGAATGGGTTCCATTCTATGTTATTGTATTTTGTTTCATAGTAGAGAAGAAAATTTGTGAATAGGAAATTAAAGAGCATAACATAGTGGGGTTAATGTTCTATAGAGGCTTGGTAGGTGTTATATCCTAGATTTCCACCCTACATTTTCAAAAGGGACACATAAGAATATGTAATCCATGAAACAACCCTTAGTTGAAGGTTTAGATAATTTTTGAGGGGTGTAGTTGGTCACATATGAGATGACTAGAAACATGTCACTTGACACTAGTTTAAAACAATAGAAACCCTCATTAACCTTCTATATTTGTGGAGTTTTGAAGAGATGAGTGAGGAATGAGTTGGTTCTTCGTGCCATGATCCTTGGAAATCACAACATTTGAGTCTCCATTGGTATCTAGAATATATAGAAGCTCTCCCAAGCCTCTTCCAAGAGTATATATAGAGAAGGAAAATATTGAACATGAGGAGGAAGAATCATTTGCAGAGTTATGCTTTCCAAATATAGATAAACTTCTCCATTCTACATCAATTGCAGTTAGGTTTCCTAGCTTGGTTGAAAATATGAGGAGGAGAAAGGAGAAAGGGACAAGGAGGAATGAATTTAAACTAAAAGGTAGTTAATTTTATGTATTTGATCTCATTGCAATTAATAGATCATTGGTTTTTCCCATAGATGTTTTTATTTTATTCATGAATATTTAGATCTGGTTTATTTCATCATAGATCAGGTTATACCCAAGCTAGATATAGGATTCTAACACTAGGGAGAGAAGTATAATGGTATTTTTTTGTCTCTTGTGTGTAGGCCAGAGAAGGTTGTAGGAGATGGAGCTGGAACTTCAGGATTGCAACAACCAATACATACAAAGGACAACCTTCAAAATAAGGTATGTCATTCTTCCCTCTACTTGTGTAATTGTGAATCTAATTGCTTGTTTCTAAGGAAAGCCATAGAAGTCTATCCCACCATCTGTTTAGGATCAATAGAGAGATCCTAAGGAGATATTACTGTCCATTGTTGATATTTTCTCCATAACAGAATTGGCGACTCCATTGGGAAAGAATATTTGATTCTTCTCTAGTTTAGTCCCCCTTACCTATTATCCTCTGTTTTGTGTTTTTGATTTAGTTATTTTCTTTCATGGTAATACGTAAAGGATTAGATCTCTACAATATGATAGATCTAAGTTAGAATTTTTTTTTTTCCAAAAAAATGGCAGTGTTTCATTGGTTTCACTACTAGTGTCCAATGACTAGTCACTTGTTGCAGGTCATCTGACAAGTGACACCCCTTGAAAATTGCAAAAGTTTCATATTTTTTTGGTTAGATATAGATGTGTTTGATCTGTTCCCTTACATATTGTCTCTGGTTGAGTCCTTTTTTTTCACCTTTTCTCTTCAAATTAGGTTTGAAGTGTGTTTTTGTGGCGTGATTGGATTGCTTGTGTACATTTGTTTGTTGTCTAGCGATCCAATGAAGTTCGAAAGTGCACACAATAGATATGAATACATCTGGTAGTGTCCTATAATGATTGCATTTGGTTTGTTTTCCCTCTTCTTATTTGTGCTCATTACTAGATCCACCCTCATAGTAAGTTTTGGGTTGAGATCCTTGTAGAAATATTGGAGTGTGCTTCTCAACATCACTACCAATTTTCTATTGCCCTTGCTTGTTAAAAATTATTTGCAGTTTTTTTTTTTTAATGGCCACCTCTAACAATTTAGGGGGCCAACACAAGGGCCAATTTTATTGGGTAATAATTATGAATTTTGGTCTCTCTGAATGAGATCCTTCTTACAAAAACATGAGTGTTGTGATCCAATGGTTCATGTATATGTGGAACTAGATCCAGTAGATATGGCTGCCATGACCAATCAACAAAGAAATGCTCATGAAGAATAAAGGAAAAGAGAGAATAAATCCAAGTTCTCGATTCAGAACTCGATAGATGACTCCATATTATCAAATATCACAGGTGATGTTACCTCAAAACAATTCTGGGACATTCTTAGCACAAACTACCATGGAAATTACAAGGTGAGAAAATCCAAGCTGTAGACCTTGAGGAAACACTTTGAGACTCTAAAGATGACTGAGTCAGAGAATGTTGATCAATTCATGACCAGAGTCATGTGAATAGTAAACCAGATCAGGTTGATTGGCGAAGCCATCCTAGATCAGAGCATTGTTGAGAAAGTCCTCAGAAGTCTTCCAAATAAATTTGAGATGGTTGTTACAACCATCCTTGAATCCAAGGATTTGTCCAAATTTTCAACAGATGATCTAATGGGTTCTCTACTCTCACATGAGACCAGACTCAATCTGGAAGATGAGTAAATGACCCATTCCTTCAATACCCAATTCATCTTTAGAGGGAGAGGAAGATACAGAGGCAGAGGACACAAAGACAGAGGGAGAAGCCCCAACAACCATCACTCAGGTGAAGGTCACACACATCAAAATCAACAATCTGAGAAACAAAGAGGAAGAGGGAGGATATCAAATGACAAATCCAACATACAATGTTATTACTGCAAAAAGTATGGGAATTATGAATCTGAATGCATGAAGAAGGAAGCATCTCAGAACTCAGGCAGAGCACATGTCTCAAACTACGAAGGAGAAATCTTAGATGGGATGTTTCTCTCTTACCACAAGTCTGATGAACAACAAAATGACCTCTGGTTGCTGGATAATAGATGCAACAATCACATGCCATGTAACAAAGATTAAATTTCATGTATTTATTCTTCCATTTCTTCTGATATTACACTTGGAGATGACTCTTTAGTCAAAGTCCAAGGCAAAGGAATTGTTCATGCTTCGACTAAACAAGATGTAAAGAAAGACTTACATGATGTCTATCATGTTCCAAATATGAAACATAACTTGCTCAGTGTAGGAAAACTAATGGAACATGGCTATAAGGTACTTTTTGAAGGATCATCCTATAGGATCTATGAAAAACCTATGAGCATAAAGTTGATTTCTAAAATCCATATGACTAGGAATAGGATGTTTCCCCTGACTCTTAAAACTGCAAATCTAACCCAAAAATATACACAAAGTGCATCCACCCCCAATGAAACTATGTTATGGCATGCAATATTTTGACATCTACCCTTTCATAGTCTAAGTATCTTGTAGAAGCACTCCATGGTCAAAGGTCTACCTATCTTCAAAGATAAAAATCCCCCATGTGAGTCTTGCATTCATGGTAAAAATAAGAGAGATAGTTTTCCACAATCCACTGATCAAGGAAAAAAACACTTAGAGTTGGTTCACATTGGCATATGTGGACCAATGCAAACAAACTCACTAGGTGGCATCTTTTACTTTCTAACATTTATTGATGATTTTATCAGGAAAACATGGATCTATTTCCTCAAACACAAGTCTGAAACCTTCACAAATTTCAAGGAGTTCAAGGATGAAGAAGAAAAATAGAGCGAGAAGTATGTCAAAATACTCAGATCAGATCGAGGAGGTGAGTATTGTTCCAAATAATTTGCAAATTTTTGAAAGTCACAAGGTATCATCATGCAAACAACAACCAGGTATACTCCATAGCAAAATGGAGTGGCTGAGAGGAAAAAATAGACTATGATGAACATGGAAAGGAGCCTACTCAGAGAAAAATGTTTGTCAAATTTATTTTGGGCTGAAGTTGTAGCATGTTAATTATATCTCTTGAATCGATCTCCAACTAGTAGTGTCAAAATGAAGTTCCCTCAAGAAGCATGGAGTGGGATAAAACTGAATGTCGCTCATCTCAGAACCTTTGGTTGCATTGCATTCACTCACATACCTTCCGAATTGAGGAATAAGCTTGATGATCGAAGTGAGAAATGAATTTTTATTGGCTACAGTGAGACATCTAAATCTTATCGTCTATACAATCCAATTTCAAATAAACTTATTCTCAACAAAGATGTAAAATTTCTGGAAAATTAGTTTTGGAGTGAGTCTAAAAATCTCCCTATGGATAGCCAGTATCCACTACTGCCACTTCCTAAACACACAAAAAATTCAGGATAGAAAACACATCAGACTGTCCTTCCACTATTGTAGGTACAAGGACAACCTGAAAGATCCTAGAGAAACTCTTCTTTAAGCACAAATTCATCGCTTGAAGTCGAAAATCAACAAACTCAAAGCTTGAAAGAGATACATCAACAGTTGGATAATCTTAATCAAAAAACTATTTTTACATTATTATCATGCCAACACACATCTTTCAAAGAGGTAGCTAAAGAGACACATTGGTTTCAAGCCATGAACTAAGAAATTGACCCTATTGAGAAGAACAAGACATGGGATCTTGTTGATCTCCCAAGGCATAAGACTAACATTGGTGTCAAATGGGTTTACAAGACTAAACTCAATGAAAAGGGACATATTGAAAAACACAAACCAAGACTTGTTGCAAGAGGATTCTTGTAGCAACCAGGGATTGATTATAGTGAAACCTTTGATACAGTAGCAAGGTTGGATATTGTAAGGACCCTTTTAGCCATAATAACTTAACAAAAATGGAAAGTATACCATATGGATGTCAAATCAACTTTATTGAATGGTGTCCTATAAGAAGAAGTATATGTGGATCAACCACTAGGATTTGAGGTCAAAGAGCACCCAGCCAAAGTGTATAAGTTGAAGAAAGCCTTGTATGGCTTGAAGGAAGCTCCAAGAGCTTGGTACAACAAAATTGATGCTTACTTGATCAAGGGCGGTTTCAGCAGAAGCCAGAATGAGACAACACTGTACACCAAAAACAGATCAGTAAGGTCAAATTATGATTATATGCATGTATGTTGATGATATGATATACACTAGAAATATTCAATTAGATAGTTTTAAGCATGCCATGCAATCTGAATTTGAGATGAAAAATCTTGGCATAATGAAATATTTTTTGGGGATTGAGGTTGATAAATCATCCAAAGGAATTTTTGTTTGTCATCAAAACTATGCTACATACATCATCAAAAGATTCAGCATGGAAGACTGCAATCCAACAACAATTCTTATATCCCTAGGCACAAAATTGAGCAAGCAAGATGTAGGCCCTACTCTAGATTCTACTTTATATAAAGGTTTAGTGGGAATCCTGTTGTATCTTATAGCTACTAGACCTAATATTATGTATGAAACCAACTTTGTTTCCATGTTCATGGAATCTCCCAACTATTCTCATTGGAAAATTCCCAAACGAATTCTGAGATATGTTGCAGGCACACTAAATTTTGGATTATTCTACACTCAATATGAAGATGATCATCTTTCTGGATACACTGACAATGATTTTGTAGGAAACCTAGATGACCAGAAAAAAACTTCAGGATATGATTTCACTTGGGCACAAATCGTATTTCTTGGGAATCAAATAAGCATTCAATTGTCTGCATATCTTCTATAGAGGCAGAGTATGTCGTTGCTACCTCAAATTACTATTAAGTTGTGTGGCTATGAAGATTATTAAATGACATGTCACATATGAAAAATGAGCCAACTCCCATTTTCTAAGACAACACTTCAACAATTTCCTTGTTGAAAAACAATGTTTTTCATAAGAAGAGAGAACACATCGACACTCACTATCACTTCATATGTGAGCTACTCAACAATGGTGAAATAAATCTACAATTTTGTGTCTCACGAGATCAACTCCCAGACATATTTACAAAGCCATTGGGAAAAATCAATTTTGATTTCCAATGATAACACTTGGGTGTTATAAGTGTTGATGTTTGTAACCACTGAGTTTAAGAGGGATTGTTAATGATAAAATCCAACTATTTTTTATAGTACACTGCCAGTTTTCCTGGATAGCTATACCAATCTGCGTTTTTCTTTCCTTTCATGTTCTTGATTTCTTGGTTACTCCTTGAACTATAACTTCATTTTTTTTCTTAATACAAGTGTGCTCCACACATTCCTCTTTTCATACTTTACTTTGTTGTCTCTGTTGTATCTTTCACCATGTCTACTCATGTTCTCATATGTCTGCGTAGTTTCTCATAAATCTTGTGTGAGTTTTGGATTGGAATTTATAATAGAACTTTGTAAGAAATCTTTTTGTTATAAAAACTTGTTTTTAAAATTACATTAAAAATGGTAAGAATGTGTTTATATTCAACAATCCAGTAT
>SNQJ01S0022679.1:0-14880 GCA_010110895.2 Picea sitchensis | reverse complement strand
ATTGGTCACTAGTGTCGCAAACGATGTTCAGACATAATGCCATGACTATGACACTAAGGAGGCACTTATCATATCTCATATGACTGATTTGAAGGAGGAGAACTGGTTTACTGGAGTAAAACAAATCTTGACACCTGAAAAGAGCCCAAAAACAAAGGTTTGGAGGGGGAACGCTCCCCTACTTCAGCTGCAGGAGCACTGGCGCTCCCCTATAATGCTTCAGGGAGCGTTATAACGCTCCCCAGCCCCTTTTGGAGGAGCGCTGCCCATCTTGAGAGCGTTGGCGCTTCCCCAAGGCTTACCAGGGAGCGCTACAATGCTCTGAGACCCCTTCTGTGGGAGCTCTCCCTATTCTGGGTCAGTTGTTGGTCCGTTGAGGAGAATAAGGGGAGGATTATTCGAGATAAGGAGGCAGTTGTGCTCGAATTCTTGTTTTAATCAAGAGATCCCTGATCTAAGGAGAAGGTTCCCAACTTGTTCTAAAGATAACTCAAGAGGTTAAGCTCCTCTTAACCTATATAAACAGGCTCTATGATGGTGGAAAGGGGGAGATATGAACATATGAAACTTATGATCTTGGAGGAAACTTACAGTCAGCCAAAGGAGAGTGATCAGTGAAGCTGCTGTTATCCAGATTGTGGATCTTTCAGGCAAGGGTTAGACGAAGGGGATTTGATGAAGCTATTGCATTCGCATCTACGATTGTAAGCACTGTTGTCATTATTCTCATTAATATGACACACTTGGCCTGTTTCTTTCTAGTTTGTGTCTGATGTTGCATGAACTTATCATTAACTGATAGATCTGTTTTCAAGCTAATATCAATAGAGTAGGAAGTGGTCGTATCTTGTTTTGTCCACAGATCTCAGCGAGGAGCAAAGGATTGGAGCGCAACTTGGAGCGTGCAGGGACAAACGTCGATTAAGAGGTACTTTTGTTGTCCTTCCTTCTCATGTATTAGTTTAGATAGATTTGAAAGGAAGTCAGTGTCCACGTTAAGCATTTTTCTGTCTAGGGTTAAGGTCAAGCCTTAGAGGTGATCTACCTATCCACAGGGAGATTTTCCTACAACAACTTGTTGCAGGTCATCTGACAAGTGACACCCCTTGAAAATTGCAAAATTTTCATATTTTTTTGGTTAGATATAGATGTGTTTGATCTTAGAAATATGTTATTGATCTGTTCCCTTAGATATTGTCTCTGGCTGAGTCCTTTTTTTTCACCTTTTCTCTTCAAATTAGGTTTGAAGTGTGTTTTTGTGGCTTGATTGGATTGCTTGTGTACATTTGTTTGTTGTCTAGCGATCCAATTAAGTTCGAAAGTGCACACAATAGATATGAATACATCTGGTAGTGTCCTATAATGATTGCATTTGGTTTGTTTCCCCTCTTCTTATTTGTGCTCATTACTAGATCCACCCTCATAGTACGTTTTGGGTTGAGATCCTTGTATAAATATTGGAGTGTGCTTCTCAACATCACTACCAATTTTCTATAGCCCCTGCTTGTTGAAAATTATTTGCAGTTTTTTTTTTTTAATGGCCACCTCTAACAATTTAGGGGGCCAACACAAGGGCCAATTTTATTGGGTAATAATTATGAATTTTGGTCTCTCTGAATGAGATCGTTCTTACAAACACATGAGTGTTGTGATCCAATGGGTCATGTATATGTGGAACTAGATCCAGTAGATCTGGCTGCCATAACCAATCAACAAAGAAATGCTCACGAAGAATAAAGGAAAAGAGAGAATAAATCCAAGTTCTCGATTCAGGACTCGATAGATGACTCCATATTATCAAATATCACAGGTGATGTTACCTCAAAACAATCCTGGGACATTCTTAGCACAAACTACCATGGAAATGACAAGGTGAGAAAATTCAAGATGTAGACCTTGAGGAAACACTTTGAGACTCTAAAGATGACTAAGTCAGAGAATGTTGATCAATTCATGACCAGAGTCATGTGAATAGTAAACCAGATCAGGTTGATTGGCGAAGCCATCCAAGATAAGAGCATTTTTGAGAAAGTCCTTAGAAGTCTTCCAAAGAAATTTGAGATGGTTGTTACAACCATCCTTGAATCCAAGGATTTGTCCAAATTTTCAACAGATGATCTAATGGGTTCTCTACTCTCACATGAGACTAGACTCAATCTGGAAGATGAGTAAATGACCCATTCCTTCAATACCCAATTCATCTTTAGAGGGAGAGGAAGATACAGAGGCAGAGGACACAAAGACAGAGGGAGAAGCCCCAACAACCATCACTCAGGTGAAGGTCACACACATCAAAATCAACAATCTGAGAAACAAAGAGGAAGAGGGAGGATATCAAATGACAAATCCAACATACAATGTTATTACTGCAAAAAGTATGGGAATTATGAATCTGAATGCATGAAGAAGGAAGCATCTCAGAACTCAGGCAGAGCACATGTCTCAAACTACGAAGGAGAAATCTTAGATGGGATGTTTCTCTCTTACCACAAGTCTGATGAACAACAAAATGACCTCTGGTTGCTGGATAATAGATGCAACAATCACATGCCATGTAACAAAGATTAAATTTCATGTATTTATTCTTCCATTTCTTCTGATATTACACTTGGAGATGACTCTTTAGTCAAAGTCCAAGGCAAAGGAATTGTTCATGCTTCGACTAAACAAGATGTAAAGAAAGACTTACATGATGTCTATCATGTTCCAAATATGAAACATAACTTGCTCAGTGTAGGAAAACTAATGGAACATGGCTATAAGGTACTTTTTGAAGGATCATCCTATAGGATCTATGAAAAACCTATGAGCATAAAGTTGATTTCTAAAATCCATATGACTAGGAATAGGATGTTTCCCCTGACTCTTAAAACTGCAAATCTAACCCAAAAATATACACAAAGTGCATCCACCCCCAATGAAACTATGTTATGGCATGCAATATTTTGACATCTACCCTTTCATAGTCTAAGTATCTTGTAGAAGCACTCCATGGTCAAAGGTCTACCTATCTTCAAAGATAAAAATCCCCCATGTGAGTCTTGCATTCATGGTAAAAATAAGAGAGATAGTTTTCCACAATCCACTGATCAAGGAAAAAAACACTTAGAGTTGGTTCACATTGGCATATGTGGACCAATGCAAACAAACTCACTAGGTGGCATCTTTTACTTTCTAACATTTATTGATGATTTTATCAGGAAAACATGGATCTATTTCCTCAAACACAAGTCTGAAACCTTCACAAATTTCAAGGAGTTCAAGGATGAAGAAGAAAAATAGAGCGAGAAGTATGTCAAAATACTCAGATCAGATCGAGGAGGTGAGTATTGTTCCAAATAATTTGCAAATTTTTGAAAGTCACAAGGTATCATCATGCAAACAACAACCAGGTATACTCCATAGCAAAATGGAGTGGCTGAGAGGAAAAAATAGACTATGATGAACATGGAAAGGAGCCTACTCAGAGAAAAATGTTTGTCAAATTTATTTTGGGCTGAAGTTGTAGCATGTTAATTATATCTCTTGAATCGATCTCCAACTAGTAGTGTCAAAATGAAGTTCCCTCAAGAAGCATGGAGTGGGATAAAACTGAATGTCGCTCATCTCAGAACCTTTGGTTGCATTGCATTCACTCACATACCTTCCGAATTGAGGAATAAGCTTGATGATCGAAGTGAGAAATGAATTTTTATTGGCTACAGTGAGACATCTAAATCTTATCGTCTATACAATCCAATTTCAAATAAACTTATTCTCAACAAAGATGTAAAATTTCTGGAAAATTAGTTTTGGAGTGAGTCTAAAAATCTCCCTATGGATAGCCAGTATCCACTACTGCCACTTCCTAAACACACAAAAAATTCAGGATAGAAAACACATCAGACTGTCCTTCCACTATTGTAGGTACAAGGACAACCTGAAAGATCCTAGAGAAACTCTTCTTTAAGCACAAATTCATCGCTTGAAGTCGAAAATCAACAAACTCAAAGCTTGAAAGAGATACATCAACAGTTGGATAATCTTAATCAAAAAACTATTTTTACATTATTATCATGCCAACACACATCTTTCAAAGAGGTAGCTAAAGAGACACATTGGTTTCAAGCCATGAACTAAGAAATTGACCCTATTGAGAAGAACAAGACATGGGATCTTGTTGATCTCCCAAGGCATAAGACTAACATTGGTGTCAAATGGGTTTACAAGACTAAACTCAATGAAAAGGGACATATTGAAAAACACAAACCAAGACTTGTTGCAAGAGGATTCTTGTAGCAACCAGGGATTGATTATAGTGAAACCTTTGATACAGTAGCAAGGTTGGATATTGTAAGGACCCTTTTAGCCATAATAACTTAACAAAAATGGAAAGTATACCATATGGATGTCAAATCAACTTTATTGAATGGTGTCCTATAAGAAGAAGTATATGTGGATCAACCACTAGGATTTGAGGTCAAAGAGCACCCAGCCAAAGTGTATAAGTTGAAGAAAGCCTTGTATGGCTTGAAGGAAGCTCCAAGAGCTTGGTACAACAAAATTGATGCTTACTTGATCAAGGGCGGTTTCAGCAGAAGCCAGAATGAGACAACACTGTACACCAAAAACAGATCAGTAAGGTCAAATTATGATTATATGCATGTATGTTGATGATATGATATACACTAGAAATATTCAATTAGATAGTTTTAAGCATGCCATGCAATCTGAATTTGAGATGAAAAATCTTGGCATAATGAAATATTTTTTGGGGATTGAGGTTGATAAATCATCCAAAGGAATTTTTGTTTGTCATCAAAACTATGCTACATACATCATCAAAAGATTCAGCATGGAAGACTGCAATCCAACAACAATTCTTATATCCCTAGGCACAAAATTGAGCAAGCAAGATGTAGGCCCTACTCTAGATTCTACTTTATATAAAGGTTTAGTGGGAATCCTGTTGTATCTTATAGCTACTAGACCTAATATTATGTATGAAACCAACTTTGTTTCCATGTTCATGGAATCTCCCAACTATTCTCATTGGAAAATTCCCAAACGAATTCTGAGATATGTTGCAGGCACACTAAATTTTGGATTATTCTACACTCAATATGAAGATGATCATCTTTCTGGATACACTGACAATGATTTTGTAGGAAACCTAGATGACCAGAAAAAAACTTCAGGATATGATTTCACTTGGGCACAAATCGTATTTCTTGGGAATCAAATAAGCATTCAATTGTCTGCATATCTTCTATAGAGGCAGAGTATGTCGTTGCTACCTCAAATTACTATTAAGTTGTGTGGCTATGAAGATTATTAAATGACATGTCACATATGAAAAATGAGCCAACTCCCATTTTCTAAGACAACACTTCAACAATTTCCTTGTTGAAAAACAATGTTTTTCATAAGAAGAGAGAACACATCGACACTCACTATCACTTCATATGTGAGCTACTCAACAATGGTGAAATAAATCTACAATTTTGTGTCTCACGAGATCAACTCCCAGACATATTTACAAAGCCATTGGGAAAAATCAATTTTGATTTCCAATGATAACACTTGGGTGTTATAAGTGTTGATGTTTGTAACCACTGAGTTTAAGAGGGATTGTTAATGATAAAATCCAACTATTTTTTATAGTACACTGCCAGTTTTCCTGGATAGCTATACCAATCTGCGTTTTTCTTTCCTTTCATGTTCTTGATTTCTTGGTTACTCCTTGAACTATAACTTCATTTTTTTTCTTAATACAAGTGTGCTCCACACATTCCTCTTTTCATACTTTACTTTGTTGTCTCTGTTGTATCTTTCACCATGTCTACTCATGTTCTCATATGTCTGCGTAGTTTCTCATAAATCTTGTGTGAGTTTTGGATTGGAATTTATAATAGAACTTTGTAAGAAATCTTTTTGTTATAAAAACTTGTTTTTAAAATTACATTAAAAATGGTAAGAATGTGTTTATATTCAACAATCCAGTATTGATAAACAGATCCTGAAGCCGGATAGGGCTTAAAAATGCTCAAAATGAAAGTGCCGAATCTGTGAGAGCACGTACCATTGCGTCCAGTCGTCTTCACGAATCGGTGGGTATAATTTTTATCGCCAGCTTAGTCAGGTATGAGGAAGATATAAGCCTTTTGTCGAAAAAGCCAAGCGGGGAAAATTTTGGGATCTTTGGTACTGTTCGTACGGTCATGCGGTTCTGATGTCAGTCCGTACGGTGCTGACGTGGCACGTCCCGATGCAGTGACCGTGTACGTCCGATCTGATGGCGTGGCCGGTCGATGCGATGGCGGTGGCGAGCGGGATATTGGCACTTACGTGGCGGTCGATACGGTGGCGTGGCATCGCGTTTAGCACTGGCTGACGGCGAATATCAGGTGACCGTGTCACCACTCACGGTGACCGTGTGGCACCAGTGGCGTCATCGCTGGCGTGGTAACCGCGGCAAAGCGGCGCGTGGCTGTCACGGCGATCGGCGTGGCGGTGGCGTGGCGATCTTGGCCCGTCTTGATCTGGCGGTTTCACGATGTGAGTGGACCAATGGGATCGCGACCGATGTCGGACTTCAGTTGGTGAAAAAAGGTGCCCGTGGCCCACTCTGGAAGCGACCCGTGGCACCCAATATTAATTGGTTGGTGTTGGCGATGTTAGCTCCGCATTGGCATGGTTCAGGTGTTTGGTACGGTTACAGCAATGGGGTTTAATTCCACGTGGTTCGGGGTTCCGTTGCACCTACGAGCGCGGACCGTTATGGTATAGCCCTCGGATCCCGGGCCAATCCCACGGGACCAGGGCCAGCGAACGACCGGCGGGCAGTTCAAAACAATAAACCCACGGTTTCCAGGCGTCGCCATCGGTGACGAGGCGGGTCTTTGGAACCGTTGAAACCCGATGGCGTATTCGCAGCGTGGCCGCTATAATGCCGATGTGACCAAGTTTTCACCGGGCCGAGGGGCTTATGTGTATGGAGTGGCCAGCTATAGCTATCGTAGCCCACATGGCCGTTGATATGACCAGAGGGCGCGCCGATCGGGGGGGGCTTGCGCCCAATTTGCCCATAAACATTTGCAAAGTGGGTTTTAAAACAAACATTTGGTTTATTTTAATTAATGGAAGCTATTTTTAGCTGATTTTCTCCAATTTTTGGGGATATTGGGCATTTTGGAGGCCAAATTCTTGGAAGAAGTTGGAGATGAGAGGCAACTCCTGGCTATATCGGCTCAAAGAACTGTTTGGGGCCAATGGGCCGATCAGATTCTGAGTTATGTTGTTGGAGAGCCAAACCAAAGCCATTTTGTTGCGGGGTAGTCCTTGAGGTGGAAACGCCGTCGGATCGTTTCTAGGAGCTTGGAGCATCAGATTTGCGTGCTGTTTCTTGCATTGGGTTCTAGAGATGTGTGTCAACAAGACCAGATCAGTCTTATGTGGGCATCGCTGTGATGTAATTTTGAGCACTTGAGCAGAAATAAAGCCTCCCACCGAGGGAAAAGGCCTTGGGAGGCGTGTAGGCAAACATTATTGCGAACTCCGTCATCAATCCTCGTTTTATGGTTCGCTGTTTATTACCTTGTTTCAGATCTGCATATGTGTATTTATTTGATATAATCTTCTTCTTTCCTCATTCTTTCGTTAATTTCTCGAATGGTTAAAATATTCATGCAAAGTTAAAACTCAACCATAATCAAAAAAGATCCTGCCCCGGATCAATTGGTATCGACTAGTTTGATGTTTGGATTTGAGTTGCATGATAGCCAGGGAAAAGCTACAGCGTGGTGAAGGCGAAACTGATGGAGAGAATCCATTCATTGGATTGAGAAGAGCTTCTTTTCAAAGAGAAGATGAAAGCGTCCCGGATAGAGAATTCCTCAAAAAGAGAAAGACTTCCGGAAAACATTCAATGCTATGTCAGAGATTGTGAAAGTCTTGTACGAAGATTATTTTAGCGGACCGCGTCAGGTTTTGGGTAATTCTTCGAGGCAAAAGTGAAGAGGAAGATGAACAACCTCAAATTCCTCCTTCACCTCCATCAACACCTCCTTCTTCTCCTTCTTCTTCAGTTCAAGTTCAAAATCCAATGAGAAGAAGTACATAAACATAAACGCTGATATGCCATTGAAACTTGATGTTAAATTTGGTGCCATATATGATGAAGGGTGAATGCAGAAAAACTTGATACTTGGATCAGGCAAATGGAGGTATCCTGCAGTGTTCAACAAATCAAGGATGAGGCCATACAAATAAAGTTGGCATCTTTGAGACTTGCGGTACAACTCTCATCTTGTGGCAAAGAAAGTTTCAAAACGGCATGCAACAAGTGGGTAATGAATTTCCATCACATGGAAGGGGTTTATTTACGCATAGGAAAGCAGTTTTATCCTTTGGGATATAAAGAAAAGCATTCATAGAATGGCAATCTTTAAAAGCTAAAAAGAAAGGACAATCGTGCAAAGGGTATCTTGATGGATTTAGGAAAATGGCATTAATGTTAGACATTCCTTTGCAAACTCAGAAACACTTATGAAGTATATAGGTGGATTGCACGCACATATTAGAAATCTTTTGTTTTCATGTTTGGACCACTAACCTTGATGAGGTTTCGTTTCAAGGCTACATATATTGAAGGCGAGGGGCGGGTATGTCGAGAATCGTCATTTCAAAGAAAGATGATAAGAGGAAAGATATGGTAATGGCAAGAGTGCAAACACAGTGTCAAAGAAGGGAGAGAAACTCACTTGCAAACATTGCAAGAAAGAGGGACATGATGAGGACAAATGTTGGCGAGTTACATCGACAAAAGAGGCAAAGAAATTAATGGTTCAAAGGAAGGAAGGGAACTCAAACCGTAGCTGCGACGACATCAAAACCTATTGATTTGGGATGGATTGGTGATGAATCTAAGATGACATTGGTTGGTATGGCAATTAAACTTGGTAAAGAGGCGATTGTAGAAACCAAGTTATTTCATATAAAAGTAATAATGCGACAAACCAGATAAACACACTAATCGACGGTGGATCTCAATCAAATCTTAATCTCAAAAGAGTTGGTTAAAAAGTTGGGATTAATAACACAACCACATCACAAACCTTACACTTAAATGGATGAACAATCATTATAAGATCCATGTTACAAAGCAATGCACCATTAAGTTTGCAATTTCGGATAAGTATGTGGATGAAGTCATTTGTGATGAATTATTAAGCTTAAAGAATGTGTCGTCTTAGGAAGTCCTTGCCCATGTGATCGAAAAGCAATCTTCTGAGAACTAGAATGCGATTACCGGTTTACTAAAAGAGTCATGACGCTACATTGTGCATGCTCATCATGTTAAAGAAATTAATAAACTTCAAACAGTAAGACGGTTAACAAAGGCGGTCACAAGTTAGCGATACGTCGCAAATTGTTTCAAAATTGAGTTATAGATCTTAAGCAAGAACGGATATGATTATGGAGTGGAAACTTAATCATCAATTGCTTAAAGATAAACTTATGGCGTGCAAGTACTTCAAGTATATAAGTTCATTTGCAGTCGTTTTTCTCATATTATCATTAGCAATGTTCAGTACATGGATGTTAGTGGCTTCAGTGAAATGTAAGAGGATTGCAATGACTAACAATGTACTTCCAGTGATCATCATTGTATTACAGCTGATACTGATGAGGCGATTACCGCAGGCCGAGTTGAGAGGCGGAGGACAAAGCGAATTTATTATCCGGGCTTGTTAAGTGAACTGATATTAACCTTTGGGGACCAAAGGTCTTTGAGGAGGTGTGATCACGAAAGCAGTCCGAGAAGCGGAATAGGGCAAAATGCTCAAAAAATTAAAGTGCTCGTAATGTGACGAAAATAGTGCCATCACGTCCGTCTCGTCTTCCTGAATCCGTTGGTATAATTTTTATCGCAAACAAAGTCCGTATGAAGAAGATATCAAATATACAATGAAAAAGCTGGCGGGGAAAATTTTGGGAATCTTGGCCTTACTGTTCATGCGGTCGTATAAGGCAATGTCAGTCCGATACGGTGATGGCGTGTACGTCCGTCTGATGAAACCATTAACGCGTCCGATGCAGTGACATGGCGAATACGTCTACGGTGGCATTAAGCGGGGATGATGACCACGATGCGGTGCGATACGGTGGCGTGGCATGTTGATTTAGCACTTTGGCGGTGAGCGGGCCAATATCAAGGTATTACGATGTCACCATCTGGTGACCACGTGGCACCGGTGGCGATCGCCAGCTGGCGTGGTACTTACCCGGCAAAAGCGGCCAGCTGATGGCTGTACGGCGTCGGCATTAAGCGGGCAGCGATGGCGATCTTGTGTCTTGTCTGGCGGTTTCACATTAACAGCGAGGTGGACCAATGGGATGCGCTGACCGTGTCGGACTGGTGGTGAAAAAAGGTGCCCGCGTGGCCGCTACTGGAGCAACCGCGGCACCCGGTATTAGTGGTTGGTGTTGGCGTGTTAGCTCACGTGGCATGGTTCCGTGATTATTTGGCGGGTTGTTGTTATGTCGTGGCCATATGGCCGTTGTATTCGTCGATGGGACCGAGTGTTATGCCGTCGGGGGCTTTGGTTACACAAACAGCACGCGGTTACAAATTATGTCGGGCGGAACCAACCTTTGCGCAGAGTTCCAAAACAATAAGCCACGGTTTCCGAGCGATGCGCCATACGACCAGGGGTAGTCTTTGGAACCGTTGAAAGAGACGGTAGCATTAGTCTGGCAGCCATGCGCATATGATGTGATAAGTTTTCTGGGCGAGGGGGCTTATGTGTGGGTACTAGTGGCGTGACCTATAATGGATTGATATGATGATGATGACCCGGTAGCGCCCGATCGGGGCTTAGCTGGTGCTTATAAACGATTTGCAAAGTGGGTTTTAAAACAAACATTTGGTTTATTTTAATTAATGGAAGCTATTGCAGGCGATTTTCTCCATTTTGGGGGATATTGGGCTTTTGGGCTGATTCTTGGAGGAAGTTGGGATATGATAACCAACTCTAGATCTATAAACCAGTGTTTGAATGGCCAATGGACGAATCAGATTTCTGCGAGTTATCGCGTTGGAAATGAAGCCAAAAGCCATTTTGTTGCGGAGTAGTCCTTGAGGTGGAAACTATTTGTCAGATGTTCAAGAACTTAGACATCAGTTGGTATGGATTTCTTACATTGGGTTCTAGAGATCTGTGTCCACAAGACCAGATCAGTCTGCCCAGCAACTAACTGAATAGCTGTGAGTGAATGTTGACACTTGAGCAGAAATAAAGAAACCTCCAGGGAGAAAAGGCCGGGAGGCATTAGGCAAACATTATTACCCGAACTCGTTATCAACCTAGTTCTTATGGTTTCTTGTTCTTTCTTTTTAGATCTGTATATGTGTATTTGATTGATATAATCTTCTTCTTTCCTCGGCTCTTTCGTTAATTTTCTCAAATGGTTAAAATGTTCATACAAGTTAAAACTCAACCATAATCATAAAGATCCTGCCCCGGATCAAATTATATTATTTATATCTAGGATTGATTGGCGTTAACTTCTTTCGCATGGGGTGAGTATCAAATGATGGATTGGAAACGTTGATAAGAAAATGTGCATATAGCAGAACATCCTAAATATAGTAATATAATAAATAGTATAATGCTAACCTTTATCCATTTTACGCGAAAGTTTTGCCAAAATTTATATAATGACCATGTCCATATTTCCATCTGGATTGACTATAAACACCACATATTTCAGACGCCATTATTGCACATCCCTACAAGTGAACTTAGGCATTGGAATGTATAAGAACTTAATTTCAAAAGAAGAATTGTTAAATGCGTTTAGGATGTAGCAAAGCGACCTCCATATCACTCATAAGGTACTTAAATGAAAATTATGGGCTTGGTTCATAGAGAATATAAGAAGAACGTTATGTAATCGATGAAAATATTCATTAAGAATTCTCTCATTTCTTGGTTGAGTTGCACACATTCCTCATTCAAAGGATAGTTGCAAATTTTCAAGATTGTTTCTCTTGACAACAAAATACTTGGATTTGTATACAGAAACAGGGGAAATATAAATCGATAATGTTACATATGGACATGGAACATATGCATGAATAAGAGTTCACCTTGGAACAAACAAATTAACACTGTAAGTTAGAGAATGTAGGAAACCTTGAAGTTCCATGTGGTAAGCTTGAAGTCGAGGAGTTAGGGTTCCTAATAGTTTGGTCATATTTGAATATATTACTAGATGCTTTCTTCCTTTTAATGATCTCGAAAACCTATTCCATAGTAGGCGGTGAACCACGAAGCTCTGTATGCTTGTAACCACAATTAGGTCCATTGGGACAGAAACCAAAGTTATACCTACATTTAAACAAAACAATGACCTTGCTTGGAATTTCCAAACTAACCAAAATGCAGCTAAAATTGTATTGTAGAGAACTCTAATAACTTGTATAGATTGAACCTTAATATATATATATATATATATATATATATATATATATATATATATATATATCTATATAAAGATTCTCTCATTTCTTGGTTGAGTTGCACACATTCCTCATTCAAAGGATAGTTGCAAATTTTCAAGATTGTTTCTCTTGAAAACAAAATACTTGCATTTGTATAAAGAAACAGGGGAAATATAAATCGATAATGTTACATATGGACATGGAACATATGCATGAATAAGAGTTCACCTTGGAACAAACAAATGAATAAGAGTTCACCTTGGAACAAACAAATTAACACTTTAAGTTAGAGAATGCAGGAAACCTTGAAGTTCCATGTGGTAAGCTTGAAGTCGAGGAGTTAGGGTTCCTAATAGTTTGGTCATATTTGAATATATTACTAGATGCTTTCTTCCTTTTAATGATCTCAAAAACCTATTCCATTGTAGGCGGTGAACCACGAAGCTCCGTATGCTTGTAACCACAATTAGGTCCATTGGGACAGAAACCAAAGTTATACCTACATTTAAGCAAAACAATGACCTCGCTTGGAATTTCCAAACTAACCAAAATGCAGCTAAAATTGTATTGTAGAGAACTCTAATAACTTGTATAGATTGAACCTTAATATATATATATATATATATATATATATATATATATCTATATCTATATCTATATCTATATCTATATATATATAGTACTCACATGAAGCACTCCTTGCCAACTTCATTGGTGTGGTTGTAGATGTAATTCCAATCATTGGGACATTCTTTATCTCTTGTGAAGTGTGGCCAGGTGGCCATCTAAGAGTGGTCATATAATTGGAAAAAACATAGGTAGCATCATGTTCAGTACACAAATTTTTGGAACATTGCCAACATACCATCTCCTTATTGTGTTTTGGATTTTCTTCAAAATAGTATGTGGCCACTAGCTAAGGGCTTGTGCCACAATTCTGGCATAGTGAACTCTTATCCTCCATATCACCTTTATTGTTATTGTTTCCCATTACAATTAAATCTCATACCATATCAGTAGAAAATTCCTTGTTATTGTTGCCATCTACAACTCAATCATATCATATCAGGAAACCCGTATATCATCTTTCTTGTTATTGTTTCCACATACAACTCGGTCATATCATATCATATCATATCAGGAAAGTTGCATATCACCTTTCTTGTTATTGTTTTAAGCTATAATTCTATCTCGTACTATTAAACTATCAATACCGTTGGTATTTGTATTGATATATTGGATAGATTAACACTGTCGTCGTCCATAACACCGATATTTGTATTGATATATTGGACAACTTAAAGTTTTTTCCGCCCATTTTATTGCATTCATCATAAATGAAAAGATTCTTCACTGTGAAAAAATTTTGAGCGCATCATTAATTTTGGTTGTAGGTTAATGTTTATTACCTTGCAAATTCTGTAGATGGACCGTTAAATCTGTCACATCATGGTTCATGGTTTTAGGCACAAATTTGTGGAGGGATAATGAACACTTTGAAAATCATAAATCATGCATAAATTTTGTGGAGTGGATGATGAAAGAGAAGTTATCATCTTAGATGTAGTACCATGATTTTATCAGCAAAAAATATTCGCTGACATTCAAGAAGGGTCATCTTGGTCGGGTCAAGTTGGGGATGAATGGAATAGAAGAATCTAGGGTGCTTGTAAATAAATATATTACCTACTATAAGGTCATAAGCGGATGAGGAAACAACCATGAGGTATGACCACTCATAATCTAAGCACAAGTGTCACTCTAGTGTCCAGTCTTGGTACATGGTACACCTTAATGGTTAAGAGCATGTGTCGAATTAACTTCCTCTTAAATTTCTCATTAAAATATTTAATATATAATCAATCGGTACATTATTTATCCTCCTTCTCTTATTATAGTTCCTAGCATTCATTCTGAGTTTAATGGTGTATTAATTTAGTTTGACTTAAATTTTTTTGGTAAGTTCAAAGTGTTATTGTATTAATTTAGTTCATTGGTTGGTAAGTTCAAAGTGTTATTGTATCCTTCCAGTCGTTAGAGAATTTAAATTAATTAAATCAGATTTGTTAGAGAATTTAAATTAATGAAATCAGAGTTTACACCGAACTGCGATTTTTACTCCATCAGTTTAGTTCAGTGAGAGCGTCATTTGACACGATTTTGTGAGCATGTGTATTGTATTATGAAGTGAATAATATTTTTAATAATATGCACTTATGATGAAGCCTGAGATTAAATAGTAATGTTTAACTGTGGTATGTTTTATGCAATAATATTCGAACATGAAACTTGAGAGTCTAGTGGTTGGCCATTAACGATGTCCATACTCAAAACTGGTTCACAGGTGGGACGACGGTGTGTGACATCACTCCAAATATCCCCTTTTGAAGCTA
>SNQJ01S0022678.1:148861-166398 GCA_010110895.2 Picea sitchensis | reverse complement strand
CTCACATATATATACTAGTTGAGGAAGCGCTAGGGTCATGTCTCTTCACTTAGTAGGGCCGACTTCTTCCAGGAGTGGTTAAAACCACTTTATAAACCCTAGGGGCCGACTTCACAAATACCACCATATAAATATGGTTTTACTAATCCACAAAAGGGGATTTGGTCTTATACAAGACCCGACATGATCAATCCGCAAAAGGGGATTTGATCTATAAGATAATAACTCAAATTTAATTAGAATATTCTTCGATGTTACAATATTTCAACAGGTAAAACCAAGGTCATGATTTTCAACGGGTCGAAGAAGACCCTCTTTGATCACCCATTTTTTTTCAGACGATAGGAGATTGAGATCACTAGCTTTTATACCTATTTGGGGGTACAATTCATAGGACCTTGCTTTAGTTTGCATCATGCACTTTAGCCCCGAGTCAACAAGGGATACAAATCCTTGGCCCTTCTTGAGAGGCATTGTTTCTGGAACCATGTTTAGGACATCGTCCAAGATGTCTCTCATGGACACCCTTATTCGGCTCACAGTTTTATACAATTCTAAGGTTTGGGGACTTGGTTTACTAGAGTCTGATTGGTCTTCAACAAAGAGATTACAAATCATCCTCCTTTGTTGCATCATCAAATGCAAGTAGATAGTCCCTCAACCCATCATCCTTGCAAAGTTTGGTGCACGACCCTTTTGGTTTGAGATAGTGTTTGGTATTATCTCACTCTTGCACTACTTTCGGTGTTTCGCTGATACAACAAAGGGATGGGACCAATATCCATACTTGGCTTATTGTTCATCGGAGTCCATTGCATCATCTAGTTCTTTGAGTCACTCTCGTTGTTGGTATGCAGGGGTCTTAGATCTCCTAGAATTGGTTGGTATTGCGATGGATTGACTTCCTCCATTTAGATATTCCCTTGCTGCACTTGGCCACATCTTACCAACCAGATAGGAGATGAACAAGATCATCAGAGATGATATCTACATGTAGTTTGTATAGGTCACTTGGATAAATTCTCATAGTTGGTTACGTTTGAAGATGGCCTTTTATGCTGAGCACTTCATGGTTTTGAGGGATGGACTCATTGTTTGACCCCATTACACACTTCCTCATTGGATGTACACTCTTCACATCCCCTTTGGTCAGTTTGGAGTGGGCTCTCATAGAATGTGGATTGAAATGGACCACCAGATCGATCGATCATACATGATCTACCAACTTTTCCATCTTCAAGAGGTTGGGATTGAGGAGCACTTCATCTTTCGCTCCCCGGTTTACTACAAGATCCGAGGATGGTTCCATTGTCTATTCAAAGAGCTCCAAACACTTGGTAGTTTCTTTAGGTACCTCGACTAGAGATGCCTGGCCTTATATGTGTAGGACGCCTTTTGTCTCCACTCTTTCATACTCCAACCACACCCACATCTTAGACCAACTCTCACCTAGCAGATCACTTCCTTTTTTATGGTGCTTCCAATTAGGGGCACCAAGCAGCAGATGGATAGTGATCAAGTCCCCGACCCCAAATCCGTGCAAACCCAAAGCACTATTTCTACTTCCATGAGACCCCAACGACATTGCCAGTCTAGACCTCATATTAGTAGATAGACCAATATAGCCAGATGATATCTTTCAAACCACAATGATGATTTCGCCCTTTTAGGCAATAACACAACACTCAGTCCAACTCCTCTTCTAGTTCTTCTTCTCGACAGACATCTATTTTGAGCTTTCTGCATTTGGCCTTGGATGTTAGGAGAGATGGTCCTAGTGGACTAGGGTAGGTTTGTACCATTGGTATCATAGACTCTAGATCTACTCACCTCTTTCATCTCTTTCAGATCGTCTTTCCATCTTCGGAGTTGTCTTTCCAAGTTCTAGGTTAGACTCTTAATTTATTTTTTGCACCTTGCTTTTAATAAGAATCGCTTTAGCGCTCCCGCTTTGTATGGACGTCATTGTACCTAAAAGTCCCATTGACCTGCTTTAGTGGTAATTTGTTAGACATTAATACAATTATCTTATCTTATCTATCTATCTCATCTTAGATAATAATTTAAGGTTCATGCACCAAGGGACTATGCACTTAGAGTTTTTTTCATTACTTTACTATAAAAGGATACATGCTCTTTTCATTTCATAACCTATGAAGTATTTCTCTCTTCCAAGTTCCCTTGAGTTCTTGGTTTCTTTTTGTTATGGTTTCCATGCATGGGGGCTCACCACCCTAGGAATTTATGGTTCGGGTTTTGATGCTATCACTTAGGGCACATCAGAGGTTGTCTAGATGCATTGTACTTCCTTTGTCTTCCTCATTCTATAAATGAGACTTGAGGCACCATGTTGGTTAGCGAGATTGTGTTTTGAGCTTATGCATTGTAGTTTTCTTCTTTATAGTTTGCAATAGACTACATATGCACTTTTGAGTGGCTTTGCTTCTCATACTTCCTGTTCGTAATTTCCAACAGTATGTGTTTGTAGATTGATTTATTCAAAGATTGTTGTTTTAATTGAGGTTTTTTAGTTCTTAAGCTACCTTGGTTTAGGTTAATTTATTTGAGTGCATAATTTGTTTACCATGGTTTGAAATTTAACATGTTATTAGAGCATGTTCATTGAAATCTTCTAGATTCATGTATGGAATGGGCTGTTGCTTGTGATAGGGAGTTTTTCACCTTTTGGTTGCTTCGATAGTGTTTTCACTAGCTAGGAGATCGCGTCATGGGATGTGAAGGGCTCGTGGTTTTCAAGCCTCTTTGTTTATTTTTGACTTACATTTGGAGAACCTAGATTTTGCGTATGTTAGGGCACATCACGGGTTGTCTAGATGCATTGTACTTCCTTTGTCTTCCTCATTCTATAAATGAGACTTGAGGCACACCACTGTGTTGGTTAGCGAGATTGTGTTTTGAGCTTATGTATTGTAGATTTCTTATTTATAGTTTGCAATAGACTACATATGCAGTTTTGAGTGGCTTTGCTTCCCATACTTGCTGTTCGTAATTTCCAACAGTATGTGTTTGTAGATTGATTTATTCAAAGGTTGTTGTTTTGATTGAGGTTTTTTAGTTCTTAAGCGAACTAGGTTTAGGTTAATTTATTTGAGTGCACAATTTGTTTACCATGGTTTGAAATTTAACATGTTATCAGAGCACGTTCATTGAAATCCTCTAGATTCATGTATGGAATGGTCTGTTGCTTGTGACAAGGAGTTTTTCACCTTTTGGTTGCTTCGATAGTGTTTTCACTAGCTAGGAGATCGCGTCATGGGATGTGAAGGGCTCGTGGTTTTCAAGCCTCTTTGTTTATTTTTGACTTACATTTGGAGAACCTAGATTGTGCGTATGTTAACACACATGTAGCAGTTTGGCATATTCTACAAGGGTGCACTAGTTGAGGAGGATGGGTGCTTAGGACATGTGGAGTAACCACCTTGGAGGAGGTCGTAATGCACTTAGAGGTAGGGCATGGAGCCCTGGGAACATTGGAGCCACCTTGCACATATGTTGAGGAGGAATGCTTGAATAGAGGTGCCATTGTTGGAGGACGCACTATTTTACTTAGAGGAGCACATGACATGTGGACACCTAGACTTGGATGGCACACCACCTTGGTGGTTGTACAAACCCTATTGTGCCATGTAGAATTCATGTTTAGTGTAGCACTCCAGTTGGGGTTTTGTTGTTAACTTAGTCTAAGATTTACTTATAGACTTGGTTCATGTGTTATTGTTGGCCTCCCTCACCTAATCTTACATAAAGGGAGGAGATGTCTTTGTTAAACACAACTACTTTGTATCTTAGATATTGATAGCTGGTGTGATGCTAGATATTTAGAAAATATTGGAAGATCATGTATTACTCTTGCTACAAGGATTAAAACTTGTGGGATGTAAGTGTTGAGTATTCTAGCTTGTGGGACGAGGGTGTGTGAATCTCCTTGATAGCTTGTGTGATGCAAGTGGGAGATCTTGGGGTTTGATAGTTGGTGTGATGCCGACTTGTTTGGAAGCTCCAATGATTCATTCGTAGAGCTTGGCGTGATGCCTTTGCTTGGCCTTTGTATTGTTGGCTAGGATTCGTAGTGATTTTGGATGACCCAACTAGGGTTTGGGATGCATTGAAGAGTTCTTGCTTGGGATGCACCGAAAGGACTTGTTGTACCAGCTTGGGATGAGTTGAGGTATTGTACAATATTTTCATTACTATAATAATATGAAGTGTACCATTGTTGTTGGGAATTTATGATTGTATATCTGATTTTTCTCATGTATTGGGCAAGGTTCATGGCCATTTTAGTATGTTGATTTATTAGGACAACATGGCTGAATGCTATGTTGTTTTAGCATTCTCAATGAAAGATGCAAATCTGATTTGTTGTTGTTATATTTCTACTGTACTTGAAGTAAGTTTCAAATCTGTGTATTTAGATAGATCTTGCCCTAAGGGCCACTTATATGATCTATGCTTGAAGTCTTTGTGGTGTCTACATTATTGAGTTTGTCTAGAAATAGTGTTGGGCAGATTTGAAGTTTCTTGCAGGGCTATTGAAGTAAAATTAGTTTCTATGCTAAAGCAACCACTTTTATTTTTAGGTAGACGAAATAAAATCTGGAATCTTAATCCTTCTTGAATTCACTGCAATCCGAAATGAACACGAACACCCTAACAGTATACTCCTCTCCTCTACAGACAACCATCTCCAATTGTGCAACATCCCCTTGAAGGGCTACATTGTGAAGATCTTCTTCAAGAAAGATGCAAACCTCCTCAAGTTTAAGTATTCTTCCCACAACTCCTTTCTTTGCTTATAGACCGTCGTTCGGCCCCATCCTTGCATGAACTTGATGGTGCGACATACGACAACCTCCCACCAAAGAATCCAACCCTGCTCTTCCATTGGCCTAGGGGAAGTTTCAGACCCTGTGAGCCAAGGCATTGAAATTTTCAGACTCTAATGAGACACATTGAACTTGAACAACGTTGAAGGTGTCGAGTCAATTGTGTTACCCATCGAGATCATAGTTTGAATAGGAGAATGATCAAAGCATGTAATGTATCAACACATCCACTGGTCGAGGCTTCTCTGAAAATGAAATATCTTCCTCGAGGCCATGGATCCAATCCAATTGAGCCTGCACCCTATCCCAACCCTCTCCGTAATTGGTCCAAGTGAACCAATCACCATATTCAACCCCCTTTTGTTTCTAGTTGGGGTCAAACACTTGAAGAGCAGCCTTGCATCGAAACTAAGCTTGCTTCTTTGATCCGCTAATTATAGTATCGGTGCCATTATCTTAATTACCCTCCTACTCAACCATGTTAAATTCTTCTTCGACAATACACTCCATAGTCGAGAGCGAAGAAGCCATCCAATCCCAAAGTTGACATGCTCCAAATTGAGGTTAGGATCATTGTCAACACAAAACCCTAACAAGCAGTCCTGAACCAACAACGTAAACCAAGGGCCAAACACATAGACCATCAGGATCCAAGCCATGAGCCACCACAAAATTTTGCAAAGAGGAAGATGAGACAATCACAACACCCTTACTCCCTTGACAATGATTTGAAGCCCAAAAAGGGCTATTCCAACAATAGCTCATCCAATGCTGATGCTCAAAGCTAGCCAATTTGACCTACTATAGGAAGATCACATTTGATTGGAATCTCTACAAAACACCATGGACAATCTGCTTACAACTAGGGATTGCCATCCCTCACACATTCCAGGACAAGAAGGAGAGCATTGTTCCAAGGGAAGATGAAGTCCTTAACCACTGTACCATTTGTGCATCTCAAAGCCCTCCAGGATGGGAGTGCATTTATTGGGGGAGTGCACCATTGCGTCCTTATAGGACTTCATCCACAACTTAGGGCTCAAGGCCCCCCCAACTTGTCTACATGAGTAGGGAAGGAAACCTCCTTTTGCATGTTAGACTTCCCCAACCATCTCGCGTCATTTTCCATGCTACTATTTCTACATGAGTAGGGAAGGAAACCTCCTTTTACTTGTTAGACTTCCCCAACCATCTTGCCTCAATTTCCATGCTACTAGGACTAGGGTGAATTGAACCACCCTTGACGACAGGGTGTTATAGACATAATAATATTAATAATAATATAATTAGTCTAATAAAAGGTCAAAGGGCACATACCCCTTCATGATGTGGCCAAAAATGCATATAAGCTAATAAACATGACATGTCCATCCATCCCTCCATGTCACATATTCGACATGGGGACGTGTCCTGTGCACAAGACATGTCCCAAATCCGTGTTCGACATGTGCCTTGCACGTGTCCCAATTTCAGGACACGTGTCATGCGTAGAAAAGGTCTCGGGCTCACGTTTTCTCATGCAAGTTAGAGTTGTGAAGTGTTTTGGTGTGCAACTGAGGGTTATTTTTTCCTACTAATGCTATTTAAAGAGGTCTCCACCCCCTCCATTTCACCCACCCTAGTAACTAAAAGTGACATTCTCCTTTATCTTTCATTTTCATCCTTTTACTTAAATTTTTAGAGAGTAGAATTTTAGGTCCCATTCAAAATTCATCAGACTTAACGGTTTTCGGGATTTCAAGATTGGTAGGATTGCAATGTTTCCACTGGATTATATCATGTATGAGGGTATGGAATTGGCATTTAATCAAGAGCACCAAGCTCTTTATGTACCTCTATGTTGGTGGAATTGATTATTGAATTCTTCTGTCATGGCCCTCAGAAAAATGTACCCTTCACTCAAGTATAAACTCTTCTATTGAAGTCTTCTCTTTGTCATAGTGTTAGTGACTTAGTGGTGTATGTGCACACTAACCTCCGCCTTATTTACATGCAGAGAGAAGAATGGTTGACAGGAAAGACAAAGATGTGGGATGTGTTTTCTGATGATATGGGTTTGGACAATAGTGTTGAGTTGGCATTAGCCAACTTGGATCTTAATGAACCAGTGCTTGAGCCAATCACTTTTGATGATGGTGATCCTCTCGAGGGGTCATCCTCCACACAAACAGATGCACAAATTGCATTTAGATATAGAGGAGGAGGCGGCTGGAGGAGAGAACACTAGTAGTGATGCTAATCCTAATGATTATGACATGGAGCACCGTTGAAAAAGTCGTCGATTTTTTCGAAAAATCGCGACGGTAAAAATCGTGATTTTTTTTAAAGTTGAAAAAGTCTAAACTTTTTTCAAAAAATCACGATTTTTTGAAAAATTGCAGGATGCACCCAGTTCGTGGGGATAAAGTCGATTTTGGATTTTTTTTTTTTTTTTTCATTTCACTTTTTTGCTATTAGAGAAGGAAGGAGAAGGATTTTTGGTCTTCCTCAATCATTGCGGAGGTAGCTAAACAACCATCATCATCACCATCAAGGATTTTTAAGTGGAGCAAGGGTTCAATTTCATTTGCCAACCGGTGTTGAATCTTCCATTCATAGGTATGTATTTAAATTTTAAATCCCACCATGTTAATGATTTTTTTTCATAGATTTATGCAAGTTTGCTTGCCTCTTTGCTTGCCTACGTTTTGCTTGTTTTTTGGTCGTTTTCCCATGATTTTCATGCCCATAAAACAATGTAAGTTTTTTTTTATGGGACAAAAAACTTGAGCCTTGATGTTAATTTTTTCTCCACCCTCTTGTTGTCATTTTTCATTGCTAATAATCTAATCTAGAGGTCTGATTTTTTTTTACCAATGGGCTGTTATTTTTTTTTTTCTAGTGGGGTTTAATATCATTTTCTTGTTTTTTTGTGCCTTAGGGTTGAATTTTGAAGCTGTTAATTTCATCAAAAAATATGCCGAAGCCTTTAGATCCGTTTTGGGTGTATGGGGTCCCTGAAGATGGGACAAACCGACAATGATTTAGTTGCAAATTTTGTGGGAAGAAAATGTCAGGAGGGATTTGTAGGTTGAAATACCATTTAGCTAAAATCCCTGGGCATGATGTTGACGTTTGTCCTAATACTAACCCAAAGATTATGAGAATTGCATTTGATTGACTTGAAGCAAAGGATAAAAAGAAAGATGAAGCAACCACAAAGAGGGCCGAACTTACAATTAGAACTAGAAGTTCAGTGACATCTACCCCAGAGGGACAATATAGTGGGAGGGGCTCCACAGATTCAGCTACCGAGAGGTATGCATCTTTTTTTGTTCCACGAACCGTCGTTGGAGTACAACCTTCCATCTGGTCAGTGTTGAAGAAAAGGGAAAAGGAAGAAGCACACAAGGCTGTGGGGAGGTGTCTTTTCTAGAGTGACATACCTCTCAGCATCACCAAGAACAATCCATTTTGGCAGTTGATGTGTGATGCCATTGTTGTTGTTGTTATAAAACCCCTACCTTTGAGGAGTTGTGGGGGCCAATTCTTCAAGCAGAAAAGAAGGACATCAACTCTAGATTAGCGGAGTTCAAGTAGTCATGGGAGATCTCTGGATGCACAGTGATGTCTGATGGATGGATAGATAGGAAGGGTAGGGCCCTTGTCAATTTCTTGGTACATTTCCCTAGAGGTACCATGTTTATCAAATCAGTGGATGCATTGACACATGTGAAAGATGCAACATTGTTGTGTGAGTTGATGGATGCGTTCATCTAGGAGATCAGTTTGCATAATGTGGTGCAAATCATAACAAATAATGCAACGAATTATGTGGCTGCTAGTAGGTTTCTTATGGAGAGGTACCGTTCATTGTTCTGGACTCCATGGTGCTACACACTGTATTGATTTGATGCTCGAGGATATGGGGAAAACCTCTTTCATCAAGGAGGTGATTGATCAGGCTAGGAGCATCCCCAAGTTCATATTATAACCATACTTTCGTTCTTAGCCTCATGAGGAGACACACCAAAAACAGGGAGTTGTGATGTCCTGCAATCACTCGTTTTGCCACCAACTTCATTACTATTTAGTCTTTGCTTCAATGTTAGTTTGAGTTGAAGCAAATGTTTGTTTGTGATGAGTGGCAGGATTCTACATATAGCAGGAGAGGATGGGTAAGCCATTGCCATATTGGTGTACAACGACTCCTTCTGGGAAGGAGTGGTAGAAGTGTGCTCAGTGAGTGAACCTTTGGTCAAGGTTCTGAGATTGGTTGATAGCGATAAGCTCGTGATGGGCTATTTGTATGAGGCCATGGATAGGGCCAAAGAAGCTATTCGAGATTATTATGTGGGCAAGGGTAGCCACGGGTTTCGTAGACAGATGCTATTATGGGATTTGATTGATACTTGATGGATCGAGATGCTCCATCGACCCATTCGTGCAACAACAATTTTCCTCAACCTTGTATTTTCCTACAAATGCAACTTTGATTTTGATGGCGAGGTGATGGAAGGGCTCCATACTTGTCTTCAGTGGATGGTACCTGATGTCGTGATTTGCATCGTAATTAATCGCGAGATAGAGATGTATCGGGATGGTACTAGACTATTTGGCTATGAAGATGTTGTTGCTGCAAGGACCATTTTAATGCCACGTAAGTCATTAGAATTTAGAAAATAGTTCAACTTAGAACTTCATAGTTTTAAAATTCAATTATGTGTTTTAAAATTTATTTTAAAGTTTAATTATGTTTTCTTTATGTTCTCTTTCTTTCTTATTTGTTGTAGGTGTTTGGTGGCAAAGCTATGGTGCAAGGGCACCAAATTTATAGAGATTTGCCATCCGAACCCTGAGTCAAAACCTGTACCTCTTCGGGATGTGAGCGCAATTGGAGTGTATTTGAAAAAATACACTCGAAGAAACGCACCAGGTTAGCACTAATGAGCAATCACATTTATTGTAATTTATGAGTCTATGAACCTCTAATATATTATGACCCTCAAAAGTTAAAACTCATTAAATTTTTTATGACCCTCTTACAGGTTGGAGTTCTCACACCTCAATGACTTGGTGTATCCATTACAATCTCCGACTATGGTTGAAGCAAATGGATAGAACACCGAATGTGGATGCCATTTCCTTGGACAATATTGATGTATTGTCTAAGTGGAGGGTGGAGGTTGAGATGCCTATCATGGAGGAGGCACTTGCATGGTTAGAGGAGGAACCTGAACAACAACAGAACTTGGAGGAGCAATAGGAGGAGGAGGAGGAGCAGGAGGAGGAGGAGTGGCTTGAAGACATCATGGAGGGTGATGTGCTAGCATCAATACAACCTTCTACACTTATTGATACACCTACTCATACACACACCAGTCGCCGTCCACTGTCAGAATTGTGGCCTTATATTGTTAGGGGCAGGCTTGACAAATAGCCCATTATCTTTTCCCATAAAAGGGGAAGAGGGCATTGATATTAGATAGCTAGCTGCTAGTTTTGTTTCATTTGTCACTGTACATCATACATCTACCTCATGATGATGAGATATATTTATAATTATATATGTGATGTCATTTTGTATTGGTTCTAACTTGTGGCCCTTCAGGATTCAACATCGACTTTGATATATAATTTTTTATTTGGCATACACTACATATATATCAGTGATTTCTCCATATTTATGTGCCAATGTGTTTATCTGATGTTGTTGTTGCTTTATATGTTTAAAATTTTGAAAAAACGAATATATTTTGTATTTTTTAATGTTTGTCTTGGTTTTCCGATTTTTTGCCGATTTTTTCCAAAACGATTTTTTCTGGACCCTTGCTGATTTCGACTTTTTCAACAATGACATGAAGGACTACTGACAGTCATGACTCATGAGCTATGATATTCTTCCATCTACAGTTGTATTATCTACCCTATGACTCTTTTGTATTTTCCATTGGTATTCCCTCCTATAGCATCAATGACTTTGAGTCAGTATCTATGTACATTGTAATACATTTTGATTTTGACGACTTAATGAGATTGAGAATGCTGCAGCTTATGGTTCTAATTTCTCGTGTGTTCAATGTTTGTCATTTGATCATCATTGATGTTACAATGTATTATGTAACATGTTTTGTATCATGTGAACCTTCTAGTTTCTAACAAAATATGAATCTTTATGTCTATATTTCATTTTTGTATGTGTAAGTTTCAAATTATTTTCATATATATATACATTTAATATATCTATATCTATATATATATTTAAAATATATATATCTATATCTATATGTATATATATATTTAAAATATATATATGCGTCCTTTGTGTCCTGTTTCTGGGGTCATCGTGTCACGTGTTGGACACTCATATTTCTGTGTCTTCCGTGTCCCATGTCATCGTGTCAAGTGACTTAGCATATAAGTATACCATCACGAGGCTCATTGTAATCATCATTCTTATCATCTTATCAATTCTTATCAATCAAACATTATTCTATATATTTTGATATATATAATTGCAGAAATATTTTTGTTTCCCGTAATAAACAAGAATTATGTTTACTGCATTGGTATCAGAGCAAACTCTGGGTCAATCTCATAGGTTAAACCGGGTTTCAGTCACTGTAATTCCGTACAGTCATTCAACTGTTATTTTCATATACAACCTGCACTAATTGTTGTTCTGTACTTGTAGTTTGTACACTATCTGCTAGTCTACTGTACCACATCAGCTGCTAAATCCATATTAATCACTATATGAACCGTTGTCGTTTTCTGTCCTATCCGCTGTACCTGCTGCCATTCTTGCACTCAGCTACAATTCGTACAAATCTGTACAATTCCTTGTAATCATCATTCTTATCATCCTATCAATTTTTATCAATCAAACATTATTCTATATATTTTGATATATATAGTTGCAGAAATATTTTTGTTGCCTGTAATAAACAGGAATTATGTTTATTACATTGGTATTAGAGCAACTCCGGGCCAATCTCATGGGTTAAAACTGGTTTCAGTCACTGTAATTCTGTACAGTCAATCAACTGTTATTTCCATATACAATCTGCATGAATTGTTGTTCCATACCTGTAGTTTGTACAATAGTTTCTAGTATACTGTACCACATCAGTTGCCAAATCCATATTAATCACTATACAAACTGTCACCGTTTTCTGTCCTATCCACCGTACCTGCTGCCATTCTTGCACTCAACCACAATTCGTACAAATCTGTACGATTCCTTACCTATTCCATACATGTCGGTTAATTAGCATTCTGGAATCTGTACTGTTGTCGTCACCATCTGCGGTATGCTATAGCCACTGTACTCCTGCCGACAGCCTTATGTACAATTTGCTGTACGCTGCTACCATCTGCCATACGTTGTCCTTCAGCCGTCACTCCTATAGTCCCATACCTGTTCCTTCAACCATAATAATTAATTCGAACCCACCCATACAATTAATTAATTCTTCCGTACATTTGCACGAGTTCTCGTCATCGATTCTAGATTCTATACAATGGTCTTTAGATCACATATGACCCTTCCTTACCTTTCCATACCTTAAGTCATAATCTTTCAAAAACATTCCTATTTAATTTTTTTTTTTCTTTGGCTTATTTTATTTTACATTGAAGTGGGCTCCACAAGAAGCCATTACCAACCTGGTTAATAATGACAAAGCACATGGAGATGTTCATTGTTATGAAGACGAAGTTAATAGTGTCGCAGAAATGATGGATAGGATTGTGGAGTCGCAAAAAGAGTTAGGGAAAAATTGACAAATTATTAGAAAATGGGGACAGATTTGACAAGTTGATTGAAGATTCCTAAAGATGATGGCTTACATTAATAAGGGGAAATTTGTCGTCAATGTGATAGTAGATGGATTCCAAGACATCTATGTGAGGACAATTCACTAGACTATTTGAAAATAATGGATGAAAATAAAATAGGAATTTCGAATCCACCAAACAAAATTACTAGTGGGAACAATTCAGAGCCTGATAAGGACAAGGCATCAAGAACGACTAATGAGCATAAAGGAGTTGATTGACTAACTAGAAAACAGGATGAGTCAATGATAGAACCGAAAACTCACGAAAATCTGCCTGAAAGTCCGAACTCATCAACCATAGTTCATGAAAGAGATTAGGGTAGAACAAGTCAATCGAATAGATTTAAAATCGAAATACCGATGACTAAAAATGAAGCACTGCCAAAAATATCATTAGCTTCAATCTCATGTGCCCAACAAAATAGAAATGAAGAAGACGTGCTTCAAATAGAAACATTTACTCCAAAAGACCAAATACAACAATTGAGTGCCAAATACGTTTTTCCACATCTTAGAAACGTTGATAAGATCTATGTTCCAATAAAAGAAGAAAGCAAGCTTACAGTTCCACTAGCAACCATGACAAGGAAATCACAACCTAAGACCTTGAAGCCTAAAGGAGTCATAAAAGATAGAAATGTAATAGTACTCGTAGATTCTGGTAGTACTCATAATTGTATGACATCGTTGTTGCTAAACAACTAAACTTTTTTGTGTGCCCCACGAAGGACCTCACAATTATGGTCGCTAATTGAGTAAAGGTCAAAGAAGTAGGAAGATGTCATAAAGTCTCAGTTCAAATACAAAAATTGGAACTACAAATAGGGCTTTACGCTCTACCACTCGAAGACATGGATATGGTGCTAGGTGCGAAATGGTTGATGCAATTGGGCATGTTAACCCCCCATACCTAGGGGTAACTAGAGGAGATCATGTCTTGTGGCCCGCAATGGAGAACATAATCTCGACCATGATGATGATCAACATGTCCATAGATGGCAGCCCAACAACCCCCCTCATTCGCCTTTACAGATATAGGTCAACCAAGGCTCACCACATTCAAGTAACCCAGAGTATGGGAGATGGTAAGCCATCGTTACCATGAGGTATGTTAGTCCTTCTTTCATGTAAAGTGTTGTACTTAATTTTTCGGGCATGTGGATGAGGATCTTTGATTAAAGTTGGATAATGGATCACTAGTTTGGGAAATTGTGTCAGTTGTGTTGTTTCACCTTGGTGGTCAGCTTCTGTGCCCTAGTCTCGTGTTGTCACCACCTAGGGAAAAGGGGTACCATACTTAACACTTTCCATCCTGGAGCCTCTCATAGTGTACTAAACTTCGACAATGGGTCATGGTCCATTCTCTCATGAGAAGAGGGGATGAAGGCCTAGAGGTTGATTACAGCTGCTAATAAAAGAATAAGAAACTGATGCTAAAGAAAGAAAGGAATGGTAACAAAAAAAGGACTAACAAAATCTAGTCCAAACTTGAGCTCTACTCTTTCAATGCCTGCCCTGGTCCCAAATAACAATGTTACAGGTTGAAACCTTATAAAAGGGGACTTGCAAATATAATAAAGTGTACTAGAAAGATGGCTGATAAAGGGGTTTGGGGAAAATAACACATAAATATGGGGTAACTCAAGAGAAAGCGCACCCTCCACAAAGGCGCTCATAGAGATGGATTCAGTGACACCATGAGCCATGAAGTAAGCCCCAAAACCATATCACTATCATACTTACTCTTGAAGGGTTTTTACATTCCCTTGTTACTCTTGGTACCTATCCCTCTACCTGGGTTATTTTATTTCCTGTCTAGGTGGCACACCTAATAGGGTTGGATGAAGGCCCTCCCATACTTAAACTTGGTAACTCACATGGGGTCTTGGACTGGTGTGATGCTTGTTGCCGTCCTTATACATACCTACTAACGTGGAGAAGTCTCCAACCCACTTGGTGTGTCCTTAGAGGCACACGCCTAAGTCTAGACCCACTGTCACCTCGATCTAGACCTCTTCCATCTAGGCTCACTCCTAGGGAAGCCAAGGGGGGTAGACCCTACTTACTATGTTAAGGTTGATCAGATGATGTAGGAGTTAATTTTAGTTCTTAGGCTAGGGAAACCCAACCCAATGACAAACGACCATGCAAATGCAAATCTTTAATGACAAACAAACCCCTTGATCTACAAGTTGTACTAAGATTAGCGCCAAAGATGTTGCCGCCCTTATACACACCTACTAACGTGGAGAAGTCTCCAACCCACTTGGTGTGTCCTTAGAGGCACAAGCCTAAGTCTAGAGTCTAGACCCACTGTCACCTTGATCTAGACCTCTTTCGTCTAGGCTCACTCCTAGGGAAGCCAAGGGGGGTAGACCCTACTTACTATGTTAAGGTTGATTAGATGGTCTAGGAGTTAATTTTAGTTCTTAGGCTAGGGAAACCCAACCCAATGACAAGCAACCATGCAAATGCAAATCTTTAATGACAAGCAARCCCCTTGATCTACAAGTTATACTAAGACTAGTGCCTAAAGATGGGTAAATGGAGTCAATAAGATTTATACAACAAATTACAATTATACAAAAGTGAATGTTGCTACAAGATATTCACAATAAATAAAAGAAATTACTTTGCACCTTTGAATCAAATATGAATACTATCTACAAATTGAAATACAACATGAGATATATAGATATACAATGAATGAACAAGTAAATGATGATACAACCATAAATTAGATAGTGAAATGTCTACACAATGGGTTAGATAGTGAAACAGATACTAGCTTTGTACAAAAATCTCTAAATGAATAAAGAGTGCTTATAAAAATAGAGGTGCTTTAGTATATGTAAACATCCACAATGAGAGAAAGTGACTCAAAACATAAATTGCTTGGAAATTAGAATTGCATGAAAAGTAAATTGCTTGAAGTGTAAATTTGCACAACTTGAGCAAATTGAAATATCTTTGAGAACTTGAAGTGCAATGTTGTGAAAGTAGTGTGTAGGTTAATTTTAAAAAGTTTTAAGTCTCTCTTTGATTAAGGGGATTAGATGTGATAGATACAAGCGTAGATTATGTGACTACCCCAAACTGTTATCCTCTCAACCAAAAGGAAGCGCTGGGTGCTCAATAAGCAAGGCAAACAAGGCCTTACTCTAGCTCCACAGGTCAAATCCGAAAAACTTGGGCACTCAACAAGGGGGACACCTAGTGGCGTGAGATCATCCTTGATCTAGCACCCCAAGTATCTTCCACAAGCCTCCTTTATGTTGGCGAAAACAATAATGATTGGATGGCTAATTACTAAACTCCCAACCTTTGCCCTTTCTTGTCACCCAGGATCCACAAAGCGGTAAGGGGAGAGAATACGGGGCAAAGATGGAGCACAAATACGATTACTTTTTGTTAGAAATAGGGAAAAAATGAAACAAAAAATGCCTTTTTAAATTTTTCTGATTAATAGATCAGCATAAAGAATAAAACATACAAACAGACTTGAAGCAATTAAAATTTCTGAGTTATGCAATAACTTTTAACTTACCTCCTAAATCAATGAGAGATGTACCTGTCACAAGTGAGATGTATGCCTCTGTAAGTATGCTCAGATTTAGATTAGGTTCATAGATCAAACCTCTAGGGTTTGATCTCTATCAAAGAGAATTGTGGGACAGTTTTGCCATAGATAGGAAACCTCAAAGAAAACAACAATAAACCATAGTCATAACAGCAAATAACCCCATCAACAAACCCTCCAATAAACAGTGATAGCACAGGAAGGAGATCTGGACAACAAGGAAATCAACTACAAGCAAACTCTCACACAGAACTGGACAAGAAGGAAAACATCCACAAGAAAACCCTCACATAGATCTAGGACAACAAGTAGATCATCCACAAGAAGATCCTCACACAGATCTAGGACATCAAGTAGATCATCCACAAGAAGATCCTCACACAGATCTAGGACAACAAGTAGATCATCTCTCCACAAGTCTAAAAACAAACCCTCTCCACAGAAATCTGGTCAACACACTGAGAAACCCCCACAGGGGACACAACACTCCACGCGGTAGCTAGAGAAAAGCATGTACAACTAAGGAGAGGACCCAAAAGGAGGCCGCGGTACCTCCACACAGTTCTGTGGCCCTGGAGAAGGAGACGACACCCATAAAATAGACCCGACAACTTAGAGGGAGACAAATCTGAAGCAAGAGACTGGTCCGACAGCCTAGAGAGAGGCAGATCTGATACAAGACAGGTTCGACAGCCTAGAGGCACCTCACAACAACACAACCAACAACCTCAACAAAAACTCCAAAGAGGAAAACTTCCAGCCAACATAAAAATCACAGATCTGAACTTGTTAAGCAAAGGGAAAGCTGCATCAACAAGAGGGAGGAGTCACTGAGGTAGCCGCAACAAGTAGGGAGAAGAGAGAGTAAGTGTGTGTAGAATGCTAGGGGGGTAGGGTCTTATTTATAGTTAGGGAGAGGGGCTAGGGCAATTAAAAATAAAATTAAATATTGACATTTAATTAATACAAATATTAATTAAATTGTCAATTAATAAATTAAAACCCCAATCTCATAAATAAAACCCTAATCACATAAATAAAATCCCCATCACATAAAAACAAAATCCCCATCACATAAAACAAGATCCCCATCACATAAAACAAGAGGGAAAGCAAAACAACAAGGGGTTACCTTTTAGGAAAAAGTCAAGGGGGGTTCCATAATGGCAAAACATGTCCACATGAGTATCATAGTGACCTATAAACTTTATCATCACTACATAAGGGGGTACATGAACAATGTGGTCATGTCCATCTTCATAGGCACTCCTAGGTCTCATGGACCATTCC
>SNQJ01S0022678.1:127305-148851 GCA_010110895.2 Picea sitchensis | reverse complement strand
GTTTAACAACAATTATATGAATATGCTTCGGTTCATACATGAACTAGTAGAGGGCATTCACTGCATGATAAATATCCGGTCTGGTATGTATAAGATACATCAAGGACCCAATGATAGTGTGGTCTTCCGGATCTGAACCTATAGCTTGATCTTGTAACTTCTTCAGTTTAGAAATCATCGGTGTGGATATGGACTTACAGTCCAACATGCCAAGTCTGCGGAGTATATCAATTGCGTACTTGCTCTTGTGAGAGAAAGATCTCACCTGGTTTCTGCTACACCTCTAAGCTCAAAAAATAATGCAAAAGACCCAAGTCTTTCATTTCAACTTCTGGTGAATAGCTCCCTCTTAGTCTGAGCTATCAAATTTTCCTTTCCTGTAAGGAACAGATCATCCTAAGATAACAGGATGATTCTGTACAATCTTTATATAAAGATTGGGATCTGCAATACTCTTGGTGAACCCAAGACTCTGTAGAGAAACTATCAATTCTTCCATACCGAGCTCTCGAAGCTTGCTTCAATCTATGGGATTCTTTCCCATGGATTACGAACCCCTCAGGCTGTTCGATATAACCTCTTGCTCAACTTCACTGTTAAGAAAATTAGTCTTAACATCTATCTGGTGAAGTTTTCAATAAAAAACTGCGGCAAGAGAGATAATGATCCTGATGGAAGTAATCTGGCAATAGAAGTAAGAATCTCATCATAGATAACCCCTTTTATCTGAGAGAAGTCACGAGTCACAAATTTAATCTCAATATTGCCATCTGCTGCATGTCATGGCCTAACTCACATACAGGGACTGCTCCCTCTGAGTCTCATAAAATGTCTGCATCACTGTATGTGTCAACTGGCTCCCTCTGAATCTCATAAAATCCTATGACTCTGATCTAGTGTTGTATCTCTGCAAGATGTACTTGGTGCCGGTACCAAGTTTAATATGAAAAGCTGAGTCAGACTTTTACCAGGTTATGCTTCTGTCATGTGACCTCACAAACTGTAGGATACATATAACGAAAAACAAGTAGCCTTATTGAGTTCTTAAACTAGCTTGGGCTGAAGACACACATGTACTTTGCAACTTTCTACCAACTGAAGTTATCTGGGGCATCTTTGTGTATGCAGTAACTGTTAGTTCAAGTAACTGTCCTACTAGCTTGATGTCTATGCAGGACTCCTTTTATAAAGGTTTGGTTCCTGATTAGAGTTACTTAAACTGATCAAAATGGACTTGAACATGATCTCAAGGAATCTACAACAGAAAACCAAGGATCCACCAAAAATAAAGAACACTAGCCTCCAGATTCTCCTAACAAGAAATCTCTCTCAACTAGCATTGGTCACTCCACCAATAATCCAGACAAGTTTACTTTGGCATCCAAAATTGCATCCCACAAGTGTACAATAAGATAGTCTTTCACTTTCCCCGGCTGAGCCCAATATTTTAGACCTTTTCTAAACAACATTATGTTAATAACATGTTTATTAACATTGTAGGCAATTAAATTTGAGTCAATGCCTACAGGCTCTAAATCTGGAATCAACACCCTGGCATCCACCTTAGAAAAAGGAAATAAATTAAATAAGACTATCTTCTATTGTGATGTTATTCTCAACCAAAAAATGCCATCTGTCAAGAACCATTGTAGTGAGTTTATGGTTGCCTTTCTGGTGGATTTAATTTCATCAAAGATGATTAAAATGCAAATTCTTAACCATTCAACAGGAGTACAAAGATCATCTATTCTCTTCTCCAACCAGAGCCATCTGAAACTAAGTACCCAATGAATGTCTCAGCAGAAAACGTATCATCCTCCCCTTAAGCAATCTAAAATGACCAACTGTGAGGAGCTTCTATATATCTGTCATTAAAAATTATTGGATTGTTGTTAAGGTTTAAGACTTGACTAACAAACGCACAGTACTTGTTCTGATAACATTAACTGACAGAAGTTCATTAAAGATGAGAGCAACAAGTTTAGCCATTGGCTGGTGGTATCCTATTTCTTTCAATAGATAAGGAAACAATTGCTATAACTGGTTGTGGAAGTATCCAACAGTAGAGAGTATTTCAAAGTAGAGTCAACCCTTGAATTGGGTGAGTAATCCACACCATCTTAATGGTGTCACCTGCGTGGAGTCATTTAGGTAGGTTGAACAGTTTTAAACACTGAAGATATTATGTTACAGTTACAACCATGAAACCGTTTTGGCTTGAATACTAGCATTTAAATTCATTGCTTGCAAGAATCTCTGTGCACCTATAGACTAGTGACACAATATCCTTCAGTGCTCCTAATCACAATAATCCTTACAAAATCAATTCTTCTGGAATACACAGACCACTGGGTAACAAAACCATGGCTGCTAGAGCTGTTCACTATGAAGATATCAAGGAGTACACTGCTCATAATATAAGTGCTATCAGAAGCTATCATGACAAACACAACATTGAATTAAAAGAAGGCCATTTACTAAACCATTCTACCTTTCTTGGATCAGGGGCCCATGCTGTTCATGGCACCCCATGTGTCCACCACTAAGCACAAAAAGTAAAAACAATAGGAAACAACCTTCAGAAAGAAAATTTAAAAAATAACTGAAAATAGGTGCCCTTACAAGTACTCTCTCTTTACTTCAAAACAAATAGAAAGTCAAGGAGAACAGAGCAACTTGAATTTGGGTTTCAATGACTGCTGATTAGTGAACCCTAAGAAGTGGATCTACGTAGGCTCAAGTCTGCAACTCTTGAGCTCCTTCACGCCCTAAGCTCTGATACCATGTTCGAAATAGGGAAAAAGTGAAACAAAAAATGCCTTTTTAAATTTTTCTGATTGCTAGATCAACATAAAGAACAAAACATACAAACAGATCTGAAGCAATTAAAATTCTTGAGTTATGAAATAACTTTTAACTTACCTCCTGAATCAATGAGAGATGTACCTGTCACAAGTGAGATGTATGCCTCTGTAAGTATTCTCAGATTTAGATTAGGTTCATAGATCAAACCTCTAGGGTTTGATCTCTGTCAAAGAGAACCGTGGGTACAATTTTGCCATAGATAGGAAACCCCAAAGAAAACGACAATAAACCATAGTCATAACAACAAATAACCCCATTAGGAAACCCTCCAATAAGCAGTGATAACATAGGAAGGAGATCTGGACAGCAAGGAAATCAACTACAAGCAAACTCTCACACAGAACTGGACAACAAGGAAAACATCCACAAGAAAACCCTCACACAGATCTAGGACAACAAGTAGATCATCCACAAGAAGATCCTCACACATATCTAGGACAAGAAGTGGATCATCCACAAGAAGATCCTCACACAGATCTAGGACAACAAGTAGATCATCTCTCCACAAGTCTAAAAACAAACCCTCTCCACAGAAATCTGGTTAGCACATTGAGAAACCCCCACAGGGGACTCAACACTCCATGCGATAGCTAGAGAAAAGTATGTACAGCCAAGGAGAGGACAGAGAAGGAGGCCGCGGTACCTCCACACAGTTCCGTGGCCCTGGAGAAGGAGACGACACCCATAAAACAAACTTGGCAGCTTAGAGGGAGACAAATCTGAAGCAAGAGACTGGTCCGACAACCTAGAGCGAGGCAGATCTGATACAAGACAGGTCCGACAGCCTAGAGGCACCTCACAACAACACAACCAACAACTTCAACAAAAACTCCAAAGAGGAAAACCTCCAACCAGCATAAAAATCACAGATCTGAACTTGTTAAGCAAAGGGAAAGCCACATCAACAAGAGGGAGGAGTCACTGAGGTAGCCGCAACATGTAGGGAGATGAGAGTAAGTGTGTGTAGAATGCTAGGGGGGTAGGGTCTTATTTATAATTAGGGAGAGGGGTTAGGGCAATTAAAAATAAAATTAAATATGGACATTTAATTAATACAAATATTAATTAAATTGTCAATTAATAAATTAAAACCCCAATCTCATAAATAAAACCCTAATCACATAAATAAAATCCCCATCACATAAAACAAAATCCCTATCACATAAAACAAGAGGGAAAGCAAAACAACAAGGGGTTACCTTTTAAGACAAAGTCAAGGGGGGTTCCATAATGGCAAAACATGTTCACATGAGTCTCATAGTGACCTATAAACTTTATCATCACTGCATAAGGGGGTACATCAACAATGTGGTCATGTCCATCTTCATAGGCACTCCTAGGTCTCATGGACCATCCCGAGAGAGAGGAAGAGGATCACACATCAACACATCTTGGTATTACACCAAGATCTACCTGGTCAAAGACCGGTTTGCCCCAGAACACATCTGGGTGCCCTACAACACATCTAGGGTCTTATCCACCAAGGTACAAGACCAAGGATCAACCCATGCATTAAGCAAGGGTTCCTTGGAACACATCCAGGGGCCCTAGACACATCTAGGGACTTATACCAACCACCAAGGAACACATCCAAGGATCAATCCAAGCACTGGGCAAGGATTCCTTGGACCACATCCAGGGGTCCTAGACACATCTAGGGAGTTACTGCTTGGTCCAAGACCAAGAACTCCAGTCATATACTGGGGGTTCTCACTAGGGCCTTTTGCCATGGCTCTCATTGCTTGGTCTCATACCAAGAAACCCCAGGAGTGTGCTGGGGGCCCTAGTCCACAGCTAGGGTCTTTTCCATCCTCCGAAGAATGGCTCTTGCAGCTTCATTAATTTCAACACTTTTGCAATAATTTTAAAAGTATACAAGCCTTCCGTTATTGCAAGGATGGCTTATGCCAATATCTTTGCAAGGTGGGGCAAAAGTAAGTAATTTGAAATGATTTAAAGTTTGCTTAGAAAATTAAAGAACAACCCCACAACAATGGCACAAGTGGAGGACTAGCCTACCGTTTTGGCCAAGGTGGGTATAATTGAAAGAATTGGAATTACTTGAAAGCAAAAGCAACCTCAACGATGGCACAAGTGGAGGACTAGCCTACCGTTTTGGCCAAGTTGGGTAAAATGAAAGAAAATTAAAAGACTTGAAAATGGATGAGCAACCCCACAACAATGGCACAAGGGGAGGACTAGCCTACCGTTTTGGCCAAGGTGGGTGTAAAAGGGAATGCAAGAGAATAAATCTAATTCTAGCCTTCACGATTTTGCAAGGATGTCTTAGGCCAATCTCTTTGCGTGTGGGCAATATTCTCTAACTTATTACAATATCAGATTTTTTAAATTAATTTGAGAGAAGACAAACCCAAGAGACTCTCTCGGGTTGCTTACAATGATTTAGAAGAAGAAGATGAAGGGGGATTTGATACCTCAACTTTAGAATGCCTTTTGAAGGCCTTGGGGGCTCAAAACAAGTAACACCTCTCCCTTGTCGTTGAAAATCTGCATAAAAATCAGCAAGGTATATTTTCTAGAAAATGCTACAAAACCAAGAATCTTGTTAACATTGATTAGCCCAATGAAACACTAATTTAAATGTAAAATTCTGAATATGAAAGTGAAACCTTTAGTGTCTATTCTAGATCATAACAATGCTTATAAATGAGAGAAAGGAAGGAAAGAATATTAGACAAATAATGGAAACTTTGGATGATTGAAATGAGTGAGTTTTCCACTCTAAAATCACTCCTCCAACCCTCTAGTGATCTACAAACAAGTATGCCTTTGCTACACAAGAAAACAAGGAGGTGAGAGCATTCAAAAAGTTTGCAAAATACTTTGCAAACTTTAAAAGAAACCACCACAAAATCAATAGCAATACTACTACTAATTACACCCAAGCAAAATACTTTGCTTGAGTCTCCAAGTAAAACTAGTGAAAGCAAAAATGCAAGAAATGAAATGTAGTTGTATCACCTCACAAGAACACAATGAAAGACACCAAGAGGACTCCCAATGCACACCATAGATTCTCCAAAGCTTTCTTTATTATCCACAAAATGTTGTTACAAATACTTGTAGCAAGATTTACAATGAGAGAGCATGAGAGAGAGAGAGAGAAGAAAGGAGAAATTTTGGCATAATAGACTTGCTATGAGAATAGATGATGAAATTAGGAGGAGTGGGTCTCTTTTATAGATGAGGAAAGGGAGAGACCCCACTTGGATGTGCTCCAAGTGTCATCCATCCATGGGAGGAGGGTCTCTTCAAGGGGGGCACACTTTCCCACTCACCAAAGGTAAAGTTAGGGTCAATGGGGGGTACTACCAAAGTTTTGGGGGCCCTCATGGTATATTTTTAATTTTTCATGAGTTTGTGAGCAAGGGGGGCGCCCCTCTTCTTAGGGAATGGTCACTTGTGGTTGTTGGCTAAGCAAAGGGGGGTCTTTCTAAGTTGAAAATCATTTTCTCAACTTAGGAAATACATTTGGGATCATTTTCCCACTCTCTCTCATGACTTTAGTGACTTTTACAAAATTTGACTATTTTAATTAAGCCAATTACATGCTGATTTTTGACAGACTTGGACTCCTCATGGACAATGGCTTAGCAAAACTTGTCCAAATGAGTTGAGACTTGGTCTAAGGGTGTAGGGGTTCATAAACCATTTGATTTGAGTAATCATACCCCTATACAAAATCCCCAAGGACCATTTTTTTACATTTTACATAAAAAATAATTAAAAATCCCCAGTTTGCGGGAATATTAATTATTTAAAAAATCCTATCAAAACTTAACGGAATTCCGCAAGACTCTAGGAAATGTTTAGCATGGTCTTTTACAACACTCCTAGACCTTAGTTACCCTTTGGGCACGATCATTAGAAAACCTTTCACCACTTTCGAGAATTATTGTGAGTGAAGAACTCAAGGATAATTAAAATTGCACTTAAGTTAGGTTAATTACCTGAGAAAAAAAAAACACTCGATGAAAGGACTTCCCTAATGATAAAGTCCTAGGTAACTAGACAAAAATTGACTCATGCTAGCATATTACAATATTTTCCCACGCAAGGGAGCGGAAATTCCGATTACATAGAAAAGCGTGTTGGGGCAAAAATTGCCCTGTTGAGAAAAAATCTTCAAAATGGTTGTACCACTAGGTACATATCTTCATGGAACATGGAGTTGACCCCTAGTTGAAATATGTGGTCTACAATGCTTGAAGGGGATATGGAGGTGAATTGTCTTACATGGATTATATCTTAAGTTGCTGCTTACTTTGCATGTTTTAAGGACTAATGTTTCTTATGAACTTTGGCTAACCATGTTTTATACTTTGATTTGTTTTGAATGGCCTAACATGGTTCTTTGAGGGACGTCCTAGGCTTGTCCCTAGGACGTTGTGCCCTATTTGCTGGACTTTGCCACGTGTGATGGAGAGCAGTGGGTCATCCAGTGACTCACTACCCTTAGATATTGACTTTCACATTCTTAGAACCCTAGACGATGGACAAATGGGCTTGGTTTGAGCAGATTCAATCATGATGGCACACATATGGGCTAGAATCCCTACAGGCTAGGCAGAGTACCCTAGGGCCTATTTACACACACGATGGAGGATGTTGCAACAACAGTGACTTAAACATTATTCAGAGATGAGATGAAACCCTCCTCTCCTTGGACGCAACACCTAGAGGCCCTGGACATCACCCTCTTGACCTTGACGTCACCTTCTAGGGTTTGATGTTGTTGGGGTTTGATGGATGGATGGGTACCAAAGATGATTTGGCGTGACCTTGGGTGAAGAGACGCCTCACTTGACATTGCTTCACCTTGGAGGATGCCACGTGGCGTTTGGACTCTGGAGGCTTGATGTCACCCTACCTATGCTTGACGTCTCACACATGTGGGCTATTTTGATTTATTTTTGCACTTTAGCATTTTGTAAGGGTTAAATGAGGGGTCGGCCCCACTTCTAATTTGTTGTTGACATTTTATGTGGACAAAAGTGTTAGGGTAGCCTCATATAAGAAGGCTACCCTCACTTTCATTTTTATGAGGATCTTTCACTCACCTTTGTGGGTAACACATCTGAAATTTTCGCCCTCTAAGGGTAACTAGCTCTTTTCTCTCATGCACTATGCTTGGAAAAATCTCTTGTGGATATATTTGCTGATTTTGGATGGATATTTCTGCAATTAGGGTTACATTCTCTTGGTTTCTTGGATGAAGTAAGTGTATATTTGCATTTTGTTTTCATTCTATTAATGTTTATGGTGAAATTGCTAATTGTTGCAAGAAATCTTGTTTGGTGAAACCCTAAGACAGAAACATAAGTGCTTCTTCCTCTCACAAGGTTGTATTTATCTAAAAATTGGTTAATTGTCTTTGCTAGGGTTAGAACCCTAAAGCCTTAAAGTGCTAGCATTTTAGGATTTTAGCCCTAGACTTTTGATCTTTGACCTAGTTGAAGCTACAAGAAGGGAGGAACAACTTCTAGGGCCCAAATGTGCTTGAACCCTAGAAGTTCTTATCCTCAAGATCTAAGACCTAAGGCCCAAATGTGCTTGCACCTTAGGGTTTAGATCCTACCTCTTGGTTTCAAGTAGGCCAACCTTCAAGCTTAGCTGCATTTGAAAGACTCCATAACCCTTAAAGGCACTAGTCTTAAAGCATTCTCATGGTGAATTGATTGATGAACTCACTCTCTCAAAACTCTCAAGCTTTCTACTAACTACACTAACACTAACCTTAGCAAACTTACTCAATAATTTGCTGCTGTTAATAAAAGTTTGCTACAACCATCTGAAATCACTTTAATTTGCTGCTACATGCATATAAAGGTGGCCTAACTCATTCAGAAATTGCCTCTAACAATTGGATAGTATTCTATTGGTTGCATGCTTAATTTTCATGGTCAATTGTGGCATTTCTGAGCACTTATTATTGTTGCTGTTATAAGACTGTCTTACTGCTGCAATTTGCAACAACAATAGCAATATAACTTGTCTAGTGTCTAAAAGAGGTGTTTATTGCATACTTGAGCTTGGAAATTGTTATCTATATGTCGTGAAGTTTTTCTTGTTCTGGGCAGGTATCGAATCATCTTCAAACCTCTTAACTTTCGGTGATTAAGACAGGAGGCGGTAGGCTTAGCTAATAAACTTGCTATTTGATCCCTTGAGGTCACCAGGGAAGCCTCCCTTGTGGTGGACCTTTTCCATCACTAAAATGAGGGAAGTCCTTACTAAGGTGGCAGTGGTAGGTTCTTCCATAGTTATGCAATATTTGAGAGTCTTGTGTTGGGCTTTGCATAAGTACAAATCCTACTATAACAGGGCACTTATACCGCAAACCTTGAAGAATGGGTCATGGAGTTTAACTAGCAAGGTCAACATTATAAACTGTATGATTCTGTTCTTGAGAAAGGGGATTTACAACTAATAAAAAAAGAGAAGAAACACAATCAAACATACAACAATAAAATCAAGGGAAATATATTACCAGGAAGCATAAAGGTTTCATATTAACAATTAGGTCAAAAGACTTCAGAATATGATGCAAACAATACAAAGAAACCTGGCCAACACTCAAAGGAGGAACAAACTCAAACCCCTAAAACCAAACAAACTTGATTCCATCGCGGAAATGTGCTCAGCTAGAGAGAATCCTATTTGTAATGCTTTGAGGACAAAGCATTCCTTAAGAGGGTGTCAATGATATAATAATAATAATAATGATGATGATAAAAGGTCAAAGGGCACATACCCCTTCACCTCCTGACCAATCAGTGCGTATAAGTATACCATCACGAGGCTCATTGTAATCATCATTCTTATCATCTTATCAATTCATATCAATCAAATATATATATATATATATATATAAAATTGCAGAAATATTTCTGTCACTCGTGATAAACATGAATTTTGTTGACTACATAGGGTCAAAGTTCTAGTGTTGCAGAGATTTCCCAACCACCAAGGAAGAACTACTAACCCTAGTCGCAAGGTGCACTACCAGGCCATTAGGAACCTTTGCCAAACTTGCACTTGTACCATATGATGGAGTATCAACAGTCCTAGACTAGCAATAATCAAGGAGCCTCCACCCTCAACTCCTTGCCTGAAGCCACATAAATACCACCTATCCTTGCACCCTGAGAAGTGGGGGGCCAATCTCTAATAAGGTGGTCCTCTGCTTGACATGCAAAGCATGCATTCAAAAGATTAAAGGTACTACACCTTTTGCTTTCTAACTTAGTCAATGGTACACATGGAAATGACAGGAGGAAGCTTCCACTTCAGATCCACCTCCACACAAACCCTTGGATTTGCATGGAATGAGTTACGTCGCTTATCTGCAATAAGGACCTTGCCAAACCCGTGGGAAAATAGGTCAACAAAAGGGTGCATGTCAGTGGGAAAGGCCGAAAATTACAACCAAAGAGGATAATATGCTTGACCACAATCATTTGGGGTTATATCAACCCTCCAAGGTTGTACATAAGCAAGAGATCCAACAATATTCCGTGTTCAAAATTGCAACAAATGACGAGCTACGACATCTGAGTTAAACAATTGGCAAACATACTTCGAACCAATGTTATTAAAACCGGCCTGGTCTGGCAAAACTGGCCGGCCGGACTGACCTTTTGAGCAAAAATGGTTGGACCGACGACCTGGAACTGTTTTTGGCCGGTTCCGTACAACACCCGTATGACACACACTTAAATGGGCGGATTTCAATTTTTTTAAGGAAAAGAACAAATTTTAGGTTGAGGGGGCCTAGGGTAATGGTAATGTTAAATTCTTAACATCACCATTAATTGTTTCAAGATGTTTGAGAGTGGTTCCAAGCTCATTAGACTTCATATGGAGAAAGTAAAATTTAAGGTCTCATTCAAAATTCAGCAGACTTAACAGTTTTCACGATTTCAAGATTGGAAAGATTAACGTTTCCATTGGATTCTATCATGTATGAGGGTACAAAACTGACATTTAATCAAGATCACCAAGCCCTCTATGTACCTCGATGTTGGTGACATTGATTGTTGAACTCTTTTGTCATGACGCTGGTAAAAATGTACCCTTCGCTCAAGTAAAATCACTTATTAGGCATGTTAAGCTTTTTCTATCTTAATTTAATGCTTAGAGGGTGACACTGATTATGAGGATCCTAATATAAGTAATGATCTCCAAGATATGTAGTTATTTGTTGTAGCATGGTTTTTTTTGGACTCTAGAGGCGATTTAAGGCCTCGTTGTTGATGTATTTTGGTTCAAAGATGGAGTGCACTCGATGCTATTTTGGTTATATGCACTCTTACTTGCTATATAAATGAGACATTTTGCATATTTGTGTATAAATGGTTTGGATTCATATGGATGCACATGAGTATATATGTTTTTTTCAAAATTTGAATATTTTATATAGTTTTTGGTCTACCGGTTTTTATTTTCAGTTTTTTTCCAGTTTTTTACTGGTCTGGTCCGGTTTCGCATTTTTGTGGTCCACCAGTCCGGTCCAGGTTTCGATTCTAATAACATTGCTTTGAACCCAAACCCTGGTAGGATTTCAAGGAGATCCCTTCACCCTCCCAATTCAGTAGCCACCAATAGTTGCAGGCCTCCTCATCCAACGTTCTGCATAAAAAGAACAAGATAATTCTTTGAGTCTTCAGATGCATGTGCCCCTAAAAGTATTCCTTGTTATTAGTGAGGAAGAAGTTAAAACAAGTGTTGCAAATATCGAAGATATATCACCAACATCGCGATTCTCTTACCTTGGCATATTGCTGGAAAAAGTTGCGTTTTTTTTCCAATTTTGAATATATCATGACATATCGGAAAAATATCGCTTGAAAATGGAAAATATCATCTAAGTCAAGAGAATTTTGGAATTTTTTGCTCAGTTTGAATAGGGAAGCAGGGGATTGAGAACAAAGGGGTTACTCACTATTACATTTGCCCATAATAGGGCTAAAGGGAGGAGGTTTCTTTAGATGTTTAAAAAATAAAAAAAAAAATGAATATTTTTGTATTTTTTCAAGTTTGTCGATATTTTCCATGATGTTGCCAATAAGTTGTTTTCTTGACCCTCAGTGATATATTTGCTGACACAATGTTTGCAACATTGGTTAAAACCTTTTGGATCCAGTGAAGGTGCATTGACATTATTAGTTGAAGGTAGTGTTTTCAAACTCGAACCGAGTTGAGCCTTTCCCGTACCGACTTGGCCAATGGATTGATTCGGATGGCCGGTTTGGTACTGAACCGGCCCAGTCAAAGCCTGGCTTGGCCGGTTCAGTACCCAACTGGTACAACTCGGCCGAGTTTGTACCTACTCGGTTGAGTTTGTACCTACTTGGTTGAGTTTGTACCTACTCAGCCGAGTCATTCCTTGGACCCCACCGCCGTGGCCTGTAGGTGGTTAAGTACTTTTAGAGGCACATCTGCCTGTTAATTTGGACGAGAACAGTTCCATTAGTTTATTAGCTAGATGGGTGCACATTCATGATCCATTAAACAACTTCAAGCATTATGGATGGGATGGAATCATGGAATACATAAACAAGCATTACTGAGCTTCTGTTGGTTTAACAGGTGTGTGCCATTGGCGATGTTTGGTTTATAAGGTTTGCATTGGCCTTTTTAGGGTTACTTGCAAGTTACTTCCCTCTCATTCTCTGTATATGAATTAGATAATTAAAGGTTTTAGAAATACATCTTTATATTATTATATATTATATAAATCCAGTGGACATAGACTCTGTATATCTATCACTTATTGGAATAATAAAAGCATCTATACAAGACTCACTTATTTAGAAGGCTATGAGAAATTTTTTATGGGTTGAAATAGGAAAATAAGTTTCATGTTGCCTGAAACATCTGTTTTTCATTAAAATTTAAATATTTTCTGTATTTTTTATAAACCGAGTCATTGAAATCAGATTGGTCTGAGTCAATCCGAGTCCGAGTTGACCCTTGACCAATTCCAAGGCCGAGTCCAAGTTTTAAAACATTGGTTGAAGACCGTGAAAGGATCTCAATCCCCTCACCTTGTGGCTCCACACTAGGCAACACCGTCTTCTCCTGAATAGAGGGCTTTTCATCTCCCATCACCAAATCCGTACTCATACTCACCAATGGGAGAGCCACATGTGGCAAAGCAACCCCTGAATCTCCCTAGGAGGTGGAAGGTCTGTCGATATGCAGAGGCTCAGAACTGATCACTGTCTCCGGGTCTGAGCTGCTGTTGTCCTTCACCTGTACAACCAGCTGTACTCTCTCTCCCCACACGTATGGCGGCCTCTACTTTGTCTTTCCCATGTGTGGCTGTACCTTCTGCTGTTGTACTTGCTCATCCTAACCCATGCATGGCTATAGTCCCTACAACTGCACTTGCTCGACCTGCCCCACATGCGGTTGTATGCCCTGCCGAACCCTGCTGAACCTGTCCCCCCCTCTGCGTTTGTACCTGCTGTCCCATCACTCTCTCCCTTTACTCTCACCATATTTGCCAAAATTTACAAGGATAAATAATAAATTGTATGGTTTTGATTGAATATTTTCCTACATTATCTACATGTATAATTTTATGAAACCAAAGTGTTTGCCCAAAATAGTATACCTAGAGATAGTATTTCATTCCTTAAAAGTGTTTTACTGTCCTTGATCTCTTGGTAAAGTGCAGATATCCAAAGCCACCAAAGGAAGCCCTTTCACCCCACCCTGCTTAACCCAAAGAAAACTTTTAAGAACACTCTCCAGCAATTTATAGGCTGCTCGAGAAGGGAAAATAAGAGGACAAATAGATGTGCCTGGCTGCTAAAATCCTGTCAACAATTGTAACCTTCCCAGCACTGGAACTAAAGGAAAGAGCTCTAGAACTAAAGGAAGGAATGCTCATTTTCTAGAAAACAGAGTATTCTAATTTCTAACTACTCTTGCATCTAATAGTAAAAATCAAAATGAACGTGTTTTGTTGTAGGCTATTAAATTGAACTAATGTTTCCTCTGCTTTTGCATGATAAAATAAATAAATTATATGCTCTTACACGAATTGATTCATGTGGATATAAACAATATTTGCTAACATAACTTTTGATAGTCATTTGTTTTGCCAGGTCACTCCTTCACACAGCAGCCAAGCAGAGGATGCTGATGGAAATAATTTGTCAAGAACAAGTGGCGTGGATTATGGCTTTGAGATGGAGAACATTGAATTTCTGATGCTGATTTTCGATGCATTAACTGTTCTTGTATTTGATAAGAGTGGTAACCATCTGGAATTGGTGCCAAAGGATCTAGCTTTTGCTACATTGTTTTGTATGAAAGTGTTACGGACCAGATTCCAATACCAGGATCAGAAACAAATACTGAATTCAGATTGTAATTATAAAGATAAAATGAAAAATCTCTTTAATGGAAAGAGATGCTCTATGGAAAGGATGATTTTTAGGCTAGCTGTAGAGCAAGATGTTTCTGATTGCTCGACTTACTCTGTTGATACAGTGAAGAAAAGTATATTTCGAGGTGCAGATTCTTGCTTCGAACATTTTCTGCAGCATCACTGGGAATGCTGTCCAATGCTAATAAGAAAGACGGCCATGATGGAGAGTGATAATGATATTATTGCTTCATTGATTGAAGCAACACAGAATGAAAACATTGATACTATACTAAACCAGTTATTGACAGGGATGGTCTCCTGTCCACCTGTTACAGCTGACGACTTAGATGTCCTGGATTTCCTGGAAGAGGTGGAGGATGGTCTGGGTCATTCAATAATTTATGGACATGATATTCGTATTATCAAATCAAGCATGGAAGAAGTAAATGGCAGCTTTTCAAAGACTATACCAGGGATAAAAGAGCAGCACTTTTTTAGAGATCTCAATAATTCAGTTAAAGAGGAAATGCCAAAACTTGTCTCTTTGCAGGATTGCAAGCAGGCTTATAAAATGGGTTACACAATTGCTATAAGAGGCATGGAGTTCCGTTCTTGTAAAGTTGCTGCAATAGCAGATGCTTTAGCCACGATTTTTGGACAAGCATCTGTGGGTGCAAACCTCTACTTAACTCCCCCCAACTCTCAAGGGTTAGGTGCTCATTACGATGATCATTGTGTCCTAGTTTGCCAACTTGCAGGAAACAAGAAATGGATTATCATTCCTCCAGAAAAATTGCTTCCTCGTTTATATGAACCTTTAAGTGCTGTGCATATTGCACCAGATGATGTGAACAAGTTTGAAGAAATTCTGTTGACGGAGGGTGATATTTTATATATTCCTAGAGGATTTCCACATGCAGCACACACTACATTCAGTGACAATTTCCATTGTTACAATCAAAAGACAGAACAAAGAAAGAATTTTGATATATGTTCTTGCAGCAGTGGGACCAAACCAAATAATATAGTTAGAAACACAAACATGGGTGAGAAACAATATGGCTCTGATAATTTCTGTTCATCAGAAGCAGATTGCATCAATGAAAGTAGTTATCACACATTTCCTCAGTCCACTGAACATGAACCTTTGCCAAGCTGTGTGGATCAATCTGCTAATGATGGTTTCTCCTTGCATCTTACATTTGGAATAGAGGTGGAGCTTCCATTTGAGTAAGTAACATACATTAAAACTTCAGATTTTCTGCTTTTAATTGTTATAGTGTTGCCTTACTGGTTATTTTTGGAAAATATGTTGTATATGCCCAAGCAAAGAATCTACAAACATATGCATGACACGTTGAGAATTGCCTAAAGAGCCTTTCACATAGCTTTTTGTTGGGCAACTTCTAGAGTATATTTGGATGCTGTGCTTTAAACATTTTTCCATAAAAATCATCTTATATAAGATGAAATAACTCAACAAGGTCATACTTTACTGTTCTCAACATTCGTTCTTATAGGCAATAAAATGCTTTAAACAAGGGTTTCTGTTTGTCTTGATAGGCATTTACCTTCATCTCAGTGTGTTGCCTCGTAGCAACGAAGTATGATAGCAATGATTAGTTTTCCTTGTATTTTCTCTGCTTTCATCTTGAATGTTGGCGCTCATTTATTTTGTTTTTCCTTCCAAAATATATACGAAAATACATAATATCAGAAGATTGAAGGCTATTTTAGGAAGGATATAAAGAGACTAATTTGGGTTTGAATGCAAGCTTCGCTCTAGTCTTCTACAATTTGGCATAGTGTGTCCTCGAGCCAGATGATGGGGAGTAGTCTACCTATAATGAACTGAACATTATGTTGTGTGGAGATGATAGATAGTAGTCTGCCTCCATGAACATGCTAATATATTGTCCATCGAAAAAACGGTAACATCAGAATTCCATGAAAAATTGGGGCATTGTTGTTCCTGCAATGGCAGGAGGTAGTGTACTCCCATGATATTGTTAAGGATAATGTGTCCTTATTAGAGGAGGGTGAGAGTGGAGTTCTCACATGTGGCTTGGGGCACAGTGTACCTGATGTAGGAGGCAGTGCGGTCCCTCAGCGTTGATCAGGGCCTAAAATGATAGGCAGACATCTGTTTGGACTCATGATGCTTGTTTTGACATGCTTTGATCAGAATGGATGATATAAGGTTGTGAAATGATGTGGGATGATAGTTTAGTTTGTTGCTGATAAGGCTCATATGAACCTTATTAGTGTGCATTGTACCTTTTTCATTACAGTTAGTGATTGATGGGGGCTTCAAAGTTCATAATATGCTATAGATGGCTAGAAATTGCCCTTTTATGAAGTAGGTTTGTTTTGAATATAAAAATTCTCCCTTTGCTTCTGTATGTTGTGCTTGTATTGAGGAGGATGTGCCTAGGAAGCCTTGGAGTTTCCTATCTTTGTTTCATAAGGATATTTTGCCCTCTTTTGTGCACTATTGCAGACTTAAAAATAGATTTAACTTACACAGACCTGATAGGGGTTTGGGGACCTTTTAACACTTTGTGAAAAAAGCACAGTTCCAGATACCCATTTTTGCATATAGTATGTACTATGGATCTGGGAGTTTTTCTGAAAACTATATCTGAACAGTAAAGAAACAATTGGAAAAGAAATGAACTGGAATAGTTGCAAGGGTTTAGTTAACAATTCCAGGTTCTAAACGGAAGACTACAAAAACGTGCTTAATTGTACCACCCCCCCTTATTTTTTGACTCTGAATGCATAGATGTTGACGGTTTTTCTAAATTTGAAAGGGTTTTCAACTTATGAGGGAGATTTCTGAATTTCCAAATTTAAGGTTTTTTGGGTCACAAAACACATCAGAATAAACCCTAGATAGATGTGCACGTATGGTATGGATAAATTATGTAGTAGTATTATTTTCCTTGTTGAAAGTGTCTCCTCACTGAAAAAACTTCCAAAACTAAACTAGCCCCAAATTTAGTGGAAAAAACCCTAGAAGGTGCTAGAAATGGAATTTACTTACTTGGAAATCCTGAATAGTTGGCTGAAAGTTGCAGATCTGAGGAATGGGTGGATGAAAGTTGCATATCTGAAATAAAATACCGAGTATACCACAAACCCTTGATGCTTGTGTATGGAGAAGCCCTTGAATGTGCAATTCCCTTAGTATTCTGAGTAGTGGAACATAGACAAACTACTGATGATCCTGATGGATGCTTTCTATCTTTGTCTTTGATACCATGTTAGAAAAAGTCTCTGATAAGATGTTATAAAATAAACTGAATACATGATAGATTGAAGTGCTCTGATATCAGGATAGAATTTGAACAATATGTGGTGCCAAGTTCATGAGCAAACAAACAGGACCAATTGAAAGAGCCAAAGCTATAAAGAAGAGAACCCCAAGATTTATAGTGGTGAAACCTCTACAATGTGTAGAGGAAACATTCATTCTGAAAGGAATTGTTTCATTATATCTGAATTACCAGCATACTAGGCTCTTGAAACAATGGGGTATGATAGCCCCTTATATGGTGGTGGATGGGAGTTAGGGTTTCTAGAAATCTTCATAATATAATAATGAATTACTTAACCACCACATTACTTGAGTGACCATTGAGGTCACCTTTTAACCACCACTAAGACCAAGTCAATATTGAATCATTGATCAACTTATTTCAACAAGGGATTTTGATAGCTTGTGCCTTCGTTATTTGCTGCACTTCAGTTGAGACGACACCTAGTATCAGGTACATAGACAACGGGGCTTCAAGCCACATGACTGGTGTGAGAGAGCATTTTACTGATCTCAAAGATACAAAGGCCAGGATGGAGATTGCTCTTGGTGATGACACCATAGTCAAAGTTGCTGGGCGTGGCATAGTTACCTTTCAGAGAGATGGCTTGCCACCTATTTTGTTAAGGGATGTTCTCTACGTCCCTGGGTTGAAGAAGAATCTGATATTAGTTTCCACCCTCCAGGATAGGGGTCTTGAGGTGTCCTTCAGAGGGACAGAGGTCCTCATACATCCTAAGGGGTCCTGTCTCACCTCAGGGCAGGTGATTGGAGTGAGGGATGGGAAACTATTCAGATTGCTTTTTCAGCCACTTCATGCTTTGGCAGCGAGTAGTGACAACAACAGTCGGTTATGTGAGTTATGGCATCGAAGGATTGCTCACCTTCATCATGGGTCTCTTGGAGGACTGAGAGAGGTTGTGATAAGAGTGCCACAGTTCAGTTCAGAGCATCAGGATGTGTGCAGAGGGTGTGCGCTTGGTAAGTTTACCAAGGCTTCTTTTCCCAGCAGTGACAACAGGTTAGCTGGGGTACTGGATTTAGTACACACAGATGTGTGTGGGCCCATGTCTCGGGCGTCCTTGAGTGGTCGTGAGTACTATCTCACATTCATTGATGACTACTCCAAGAAGACCTGGATCTATTTCCTGAAGAGCAAGAGTGAGGTCTTCAAGAGGTTCCAAGAGTTCAAAGCTCTTGTGGAGAACCAAACAGGAAAGAGGATCAAGGTCTCTCGGTCAGATAAAGGAGGTGAGGATTCCTTAAGTGAGTTTGTAGACTTCTATACCCGTGCAGGGATCAGAAGAGAGATGACTGTGCCTTACAACCCCCAACATAATGGGGTTGCTAAGGGGAAGAATGGGGCGATTACAGGTGCAACGAGATCTATGTTGCATGATCAGATTTTGCCTCTATACCTATAGGCAAAGGCGAGTGCTGCTGTAGTTTACCTGAAGAACAGGAGCCCCCATAGGATTTTGTGGAAGATGATTCCTGATGAGGCCTTCATTGGTAGGAGGCCCGATGTCGAGCACATCAGGATTTTTGGTTGCTTGACTTATTCTCATGTCCCCTCAGAGAGGAGGACAAAGCTAGACCCCACAACCCAGCATGGGATTCTAGTTGGATACTCAGAGGTCTCCAAAGCCTACCAGATTTACATTTCATCACTGCGGAGAGTGGTGGTGATCAAAGATGTTAGATTTGAGGAGGGTAGGGCTTTTCAGAGATCTCTCGAGTCGAGAGTCAGTGTTGAGGATGATGCAGAGGCACAGATTGATGTCTTAAAGGGAGCATAGCCTCAGGTTTCTGGTACACCAGTTTCAGGGGCGACAGGGTCACCTTGCACAACTTTAGGTTCACAGTCACAGGGGGTTCAGGCAGAGGGTTCAGGATCTCAGAGTGTTGGGAAGTCCTGAGGTAGATACTCTTGGGCAGGAAGATCTTACTTCTCCTTTGACTACTTTAGGGAAGAGGAAATCGAGATGGTTTCAGGAGATCCTGAAGGAAGCCAAGGAGAACGTAGGAGAGCCTAAGAGACAGTTAAGAGAGAGCAAAGCACCAGTAAGGCTTGGGTCCTATTTGGCTATGGTGATGAGTATCTCAGATACAAAGCAACAGACATTTGCGCAGGCAATTGACCAATAGGTTTGGCGAGAGGCCATGCTAGAGGAGTACGACTCCATTATGCGCAATGATGTTTGGGAGGTGGTTCCGAGGCCAGTGGGGAAGTCAATTGTGACTTCCAGGTGGTTGTACAAGACCAAGTATGCTGCAGATGGAAGCATAGAGAAACACAAGGCCCGTTTTGTGGCGTGAGGATTCTCTCAGGTAGAGGGAGTCAATTATGATGAGACATTCGCACCAGTTGTGAGATACACTTCGATCAAGAGTATTATTGCCATAACGACAGAGATGGGTTGGAGGATACATCAGATGGATGTAAAGACCGCATTTCTCAATGGCTTTATAGAGGAGGAGGTGTACATTGAGCAGCCACATGGGTTCGAGTTGAATGAGAGAGAGTCTCATGCGTGCCTTTTGAGAGCTTGGTATTCACGCATTGACACATACTTGCTTCAGATGGGATTTGAGAAGAGCGATGCTGATCCTAGCCTCTATTACATCATTAGAGGTGAGGACACGCTCATTCTCATTTTATATGTGGATGACTTGTTCATCACATGTGCAGAGGATCTTATAGCTGAGTGCAAGCTGGGACTTGCATCAGAGTTTGAGATGAGTGACATCGGGTTGATGCACTATTTTCTGGGCATGGAGGTATGGCAAGAGGATGGTCACATCTTCCTCGGACAGGGGAAGTATGCTGCAGATATTTTGAGTAGGTTTTAGATGGAGGACTGTAGGCCTATGTCGACTCCCATGGTCACCAACTGGAAGAAGATTAGCGCTTTAGATTCCAAGTTGGTGGATGCTACAATTTATAGACAGTTGATTGGATCGTTGATGTATCTAGTCAACACTTGACCAGATATTTGTTTTGCCGTGAACACTCTCATCCAGCATATGGTAGAGATGAGGAGTGTTCACTGGATTGGGGCAAAACATGTGTTGAGGTACATTGAGGTACCATTGACTGAGACTGGGCAGGATGTGCTACTAACAGGAAGAGCACCTCAGGGTGTTTTTTTGGGTTGGGGTGAGGACTTGTTTCCTGGTACAGCCGGAAACAAAAGTCAGTTGCTTTGAGTTCTGCTGAGGCAGAGTATATGGCGGCCATGCAGGCCAGTTGTGAGGCCATTTGGCTTCGTAAGATGCTTGTAGGATTATTTGGTCAGGAGTTGCCTCCGACCGTCATTCACTGCGATAATCAGAGTTGTATCAAACTCTCTGAGAATCCAATTTTCCATGATAGGTTGAAGCATATTGAGATCAGATACCACTTCATTAGAGATTGGGTTCAACGAGGGGCAGTATAGTTGCAGTATATACCGACTGACGAGCATATTGCAGATATTCTCACCAAGGCCCTGCCAAGGGGAAAACGTGTCTACTTCAGAGACAAGATGGGCTTGGTGAGAAACACTTTCCTTGGTAAGAGGGAGTGTTGAGATTTGGGTACCTTGGGAAGTGGTCCCCTTGTGGTTTTGAGTCTCTAACCACAAGTGGGAAATACTTTGGTACTATATACCTTGTACTTTATGTCTAATTGAACTTTGACTTAACTTAAGTCAAAAAGTTGAATTTTTGTCACTTAGGCAAAAGTGACTAATTATTCACTTTGTGGGTGAATGAGGGGACATAAAGTGAACTTAGGGAACTTAACCCAAAGTGGGTTTGTGAATGAGATTATTGTGGAATGATCTCAACCTTTGATTAGAGATGGGATGGAGAGATCTCAACCATCCATCTCTTAGGTTTCCTTATGGAGGTTCAAGAGGGGCGCATAGGGCCAAGAGAGGCTCACTCATTTGTTCACTTGGAGAGGAAGAGGAGA